>JAEANM010024316.1:0-11181 GCA_017656035.1 Myanophis thanlyinensis
TTGCTGAAACTCAGCTGAAGACAATGTGCTTAAAGCTCACCTTTCCTGGAGAAGGATCATTGTGTTGACCTTGCATTTCTCAGCGTGGTTTGCCAGCTAATGAGAAAGCAATCATCCCCACATTTAGCATCTAGTTTTTTAGATTGTAATATCCAAGCTGAGAATTTCTAATAGTCTTGAACAGAAAACACTTCATTTATCAAAAATAATATATATATATTTGATCAGCACCATCTTGTGATGTAAAAGTCTTCTTGTCATGAGCTCTTGACATTTGCAAATTCTTTGCACTGAATGAGTCTTCCTGTTAGAAATTCATAAAATTCAGAGTTTTTGAAAGATTCAAACTGGAATAAGCATAACTCACAAATGACTGGTATCAACAACCCCTATTCTAATTAGGTCTGCCTTATTATTAAGGCTTTATATCAAATACACACCTCTGAGACATTCCTAAGTATATTATAAAGAAAGGTCCAGAAGTTAATTTAATGAAGAAAAAAGTTGATAGACACATTACAAAGTTTTTCATCTATCAATACCTTAGAATCTTGTCCTGTATATATGCTAGTTTCTAGATATAAATCCTAAACCCCACCTTCACCTCTACCTTTGTAGTTCTGTTTATTTCTAGCTCTTGAATTTTCTACTATTTTCCCCTTGTCTCAGTTTGTCTGATCTGAGAATCAGATTCCTACCTTACCAACTTTAACCCCTTCAAACTACTATCTCTTAACTGGCTGCCTTAGGCAACATAGAAGAACTTAGAAGAAGATAAAAGTGTGGGAATGTAGAGGTTGTAACTTGTATTTTGATTCAGCCCAAATCAATGGTATATGCATCCAATTCAAAATAAAAGTATATTTTCACATGGATAAAAATATTTAGTTTCAGTTTTCTTAATATATTTTTACAATGTTCTCTTGAAGTTTTGAAATATAATTAACTGAGTTATAGAATGTATCTTTGTATTTCAAGATTGATCTAAAGAAAGATTGCTATTTATGTACATTAAATGTTCTTTACAAAATCAGGAGTTTCTATAGATGATGTACTATGTCTCAGTTCTATCACATAAAGTACAAAAATATATAAAATTTGAAGATATACTGATAATCAGTTTCTGATTCAAAATAGTGAAGAGATGGCCTAAGATTTCTGCCACAAGTTTACCTAAAATTGAATATAACATCCACTGATGGATATTTTATAATTAGTTACTTACAACAACACATGCTGAAAACAATTTATCATAAATTTTATGCTGGGAATTATCTTCAGTTCCTAGGAAAGAGATTGTTTTCATTTTCCTTCTTAGAAGAAGCAGACAGAATCAAACATTCATTTTTCAGAATTGCAGACAGCTGGAAAATAATGCAAAATCAGTAGGTACAACAAAATGGGGATGTAAAATAATTTTCTAAAGACTGTAATGAGAATGAATTTCGGCATAGTTTATATTTATTTTAATTTGACTCATGGTTGCATGCAACTTCCATTGCATCATTTATTGTTATCAGAACACTCTTTATTCATGATACAAATGGTAGTGGTGTATTTTTTTAGGAAAAAAAATTCCAAGCACATAAAGTAAGTCTCTACAAGATATGGATATGTTACACCTAATATCCAACCTATGGCCATCCCAATTCCCCCCAAAGCAGCTGAAAATGTATGGACCAATTAACTCTTGGGGGCAAAAAAATGGAGGGATGATTAATAATTATGAAATTTTATAGTTTTTTCCCTAATTCCAGGGAAAATTCCACCAAATCAGAATATAGTAACATTAATATTATATATTAACATAGCAAAAACATTAACAAGGTAGGATTTTCATCCACTGGCATATTTATAAGGCGTTCTTAAAATACTTTATAGTATTCAATGTAACTTGTAGCTATTGAATTTTTGAATCATAATCTAAAAAAGTAATATATACTTAAGTAAATTTATATTTGTTAGTCAATTGCATAATTTCTGCCATTTTACAAATCAATTTAACAAAGTAAACTAGGACACCACTTAATAATTAAACAAACCAACCACTTTTATTTTCTCTGCCATTTCTGTTCATTCATGTTGTTGTTGTTTTTGTTTTTACATTGTTTCTTTTTTAATTATTTTTAACCATTTGTAAACTGTCCAACATCAATGAAAATCAGATGGTGTATAATTAAATTATTATTAGTTCACTTTATGTCCCAGAGCAGCTAATCAATTATTTCCCTTTAATCAGGAAATATTGCTTAAAAACAAGTTAATATTTTTTCTACCAAAGATTCATATTTCAAATAACCATCAATATATCATTTATGTAAATAGAAGGTAACTGAAATTGATGAATTAGTAGTAACACATTTTAATCAGCGGTGCTGGAGATAAAAGCCTATTTGTTTACTGTTTTTTTTAGTAGTATGATGCTGTTTATTACAATAGTGAATGATCTAAAGATACAGAGAGGCTACTTCTTCATTTAAAAAAAAAAGAACTAATGAGATTTTAGTGATATGCAAATTTATTTCAATTGAATTTAATCAATTGATTAATCAGTTACAAGGCAGATGAATCATAACTAATAATTCTTTAATCAGAAGACAGCTGTCATAAACTGCTTGGGGACATTTAGGTTGACTTCACAGTAGGCATTCCGAACAGTAGGAATGCTGTTGGAATACAGATGCAAATATGAAGCAGTTGTTCAGCATTAAGGAAACAGGAAAGTTCTGCATGAACAAAAAAAGGGCATTTGCTATGGAAAATTTGCAGGAAGCCATAAAAACAACATCAACATAAATTGACTTTCACTCTCTGCTTTGAAACATATCAAATGTTGGGATGTCTGTCTTAAATAGCTACTGGTAATTGTATCATCATCAGCAGTACATGAGTGTATATCCACCACCAGGATATACAATATGTACAGTATATAAAAACCAACAAATGTATTCATTTTCAAAAACTCAGACTTCTGTAATGAAACAATACCAATAAATGAAAGGTGGCCAATAGGTTGTACATATTGTACTATGGGGAGTGGGAGTGGGAAAAAGAAGGACAACAAAAAAGCTCAAAGCAAGAGAAACCCTGAAGAGAAGGAATAAAACTAAGTTCCCTGGGAAAAGATATGTTTCTAGCTAAGAATTAGGAACAATTTCCAAATGTTGTTTCAGTTCCCATTTAAATTCTTTTAAAGACTTTTAATATTTAGTATTTATCAATGGTTCTTTGTCTAAATTGTCTCTTCTCCTCTTTATGTGAAAAGCTTTTGACTAGCATATAAGTATTCATCCATCAGTGTTTAATGTATATATCAGTGGGGAAAGAATAGTCACTGCTAATAGTTTTATTTATTTTTTTCTAAACAAAAAAAAGAAGGAGCGCTGAGGTACAGTCTTAATAGACAGACTTCACAAGTGTCTGAATGTTAGAATATTACAATGGAATGACAACAATGGAACTAAATGACAATGACAACAATGGAACTAAATACACATAAATGGCTATCAATAATAAAGAAGCTTATGAGTGATTCATGGATGTGGAAAGCAGTCTTCTAAAACTCAGAAGCTTTAATAAAATATATAGTAGGGTAAAATTTGGTTATAGTATACAAATAGAACAATGGAGAAATATGGGGGTAAAACAACTGAAATTTATATTATGTTATAATCTTAAAGAAAACTTTTTTAAAAACGATGCTGTTGTTTGTCACTGGAAAAATTGCCTAAAATGTATCAAAGTATTTTGAATTTATGTTTGATATGTCAGGTAAGAGAGAACGGATGTTTGATTGTCCCAATATGGAAGTTAAATCCAAGTAAATCAAGGATTATTTTGGTGGTTGGATGTAAATAGGATTGTTTCCTGAGGCTAATATTAATTCTAATAGTAATAGAATATTCTATTACTACTAGAATTAATATTAGCCTCAGGAAACAATCCTATTTGCACCCAATGGCCAAAATAATGATAGAAAGTTTAATAGAAGTAGAAAGGATTTCTTCTCAGTTTTCCATTTGTTCATTTTAACTATGCTGTTTCTTTCTATGACTGCCATTCAAGAGAGAGAGAGACATTGATTTATATTTAATTAAAATATATTGCATAGACAGTCTTTACTGAAATACAATTTAAGTGAAAATAGGACTAGTTATTTTTTTTCTCTGTTTTTGCTTTTCTTCTCATTGTAGAATTTGTCTGATATGATTCCTTTTACTATTTTCTGATGATAAAGAAAACTTATTTTTCTAATTGACAAAAAAATCTGATCATTCTAAAGCTAAATTGTAACTTGGAATCCTCTAATACAAGAAATAATTACTAGGGTTTGTGGTCTCATTGTAAAACTAAATAGTTGTGAAACAAAAAAATCAGACATTGTGAGACTAGATTTTTAAAAAAAGCTATCTTACTATATTAACACAATACATCAGAACATAGATGAAATCTAGTTTCTTCCAATCATATCAGTACATATCAATCAATTTTTATTTTGATCATATGCTGGATCTCTGTCATTATTTACTCTTTCTAGCATTAGGTCCAAGAGCAATAAATACTGCTTTAAGTAAAAATGAGTTTGGTTTAGTCATGGAATAAATATTTTTAAAATTTTCTATTGCTGTTGATTTTCTTTCATAATCAGAATGTAGAAACTGAAGATTTTTTCTTTAAAAACAAGGAGTAATTGAAATTGATTGATCCATTTTCTGAAAGACTATAACACTGAGACTTAGACTATATCTACATAGTCAGCCTTTCCGTTTATAGTAACTAGAGCAGACATGGACAAACTACGGTCCATTGGGCTTTTTAATCTGGCCCGCCGAACTAGTTACTAGCAGGAACCAGTCCAATGAAAAGCTAAGCATTATGTGTTCTGAAGTAAATTATTAACTCAGATAGTAAAATACTCGTTGATCACATTATCAGTAGCTTACTGAACACAGTCCAAAAAGCAGATTTATCCAGAATATTCCACTGGTTGGAACCGCCCCACCTTCCTCAACCACCTTATTCCATTTACGTGGCATGTAATGGTTTTTACATTTAATTTATATTAGTTCACACAAACACACTATTCTCCTATTCTGACCCGGCCCCTCTGTCAAATTTTAGAAACCATTGTGGCCCATGAGTCAAAAAGTTTGCCTACCCCTGAACTGGAGAAAGTATTGTTCTACATGTCCCTGTGCAAAGTAACAATAGCAATAGCATTTAGACTTATATACTGCTTCCCAGTGCTTTACAGCCTCTCTAAGCAGTTTACGGAGTCAGCATATTGCACTCAACAATTTGGGTTCTCCTTTTACCCACTTTGGAAGGATGGAAGGCTGAGTCAACCTTGAGTCTGGTGGGATTTGGCAATTGAATTGGATATATACCATGCTTTACATCTACAAAATGATGTTGACATGCTGTACCTGCCAAGAAAAATAGGTAGCAGAAGGATATTGCAAGTCCATCAAACTGCAGAAGAAGAAAAGTGAAGTTTGAACCAAAGTACAGAAAAATTGCTGCAGGCTGTGAAACTGGAGAACATTATTAAAACAACTGAAACAAAGGCAGAATATAAGGAAAAACAGCTAGATGACTGATTAAATAGATGGACAGCATGGACAGCACTTGAAAAACTTTGAAGGAAAATGTGACAACAACTTGACATGGGCATGGCTTAAGATAGGAATCATCAAGAAAGAAACAGAAGGTTTAATACTTGCTGCTCAAGAACAAGAACTACAAACAAATGCCATAAAAGGAAAGATACAAAAAAACCACCAACAATCCAAACTGTCAACTTTGCAATGACAAAGTTGAAACTGTTTCACATTTAATATCTAAGTGCAGCAAAATTGAACAAACTGATTACAAAGCTAGACATACAGTAACCGAGTTGCTAAACTAATCCACTGGCCATTATTTAAAAAATATGACTTAGCAGTATCCAAAAAGTAATGGGAGCACAAAGTGGAAAAAGTTGTTGAAAATGAGAACGTAAAGATCTTGTGGGACTCTCAAATACAGACAGATTGTCATTTAGAACACAACACGCCAGATATCACAGTCATCCATAACCAAAGTGTACAGTTTATTGATATTGTGTACCAGGAGATGCCAGTTGAAGAACAAGAAAATAACAAAATATTGCAACCTGGCCAACAAAACCACCCAATTATGGATGAAACATGTGACAGTGATACCCATTGTCATCAGGGCACTTGGCACCATGTCCAAGAATTTTACACAGCACATGAAGAAATTGAAGCTTCCTGCAATGGCACCAGCAGAACTGCAAAAAACTGTGCTACTTGGAACAACATACATTTTGGGAAGGTACTTGGTCGATACCTAGAATGCTGGCAGCAACCCGTATCAACCAGTGCCAGTCAATAATGTAACACATTTTAAAATGTTCAGTTTACTGAGTTTCATGTTTAATGAATAAAGTGCATATAATAATGATATTGCTTGTACTAGGAGATGCCAGAATCAAAGAAAAAAAACTGGGAAAAAAAAATCACAAAATATTGCAACCTGGCCATCGAAACTACATGTTTATGGATAAAACATGTAACAGTGATACCCATTGTCATTGGAGCACTTGGTATTTTGCAAAATATATCAAAAAGTTGCAGCTTCCTGCTGTAGTGCCAGTGGAGCAAAAGACTGCACTACTTGGAACAACATACATTTTAAGAAGATACTTGATTGATACCTAGGATGCTGGCAACTGCAATAAAGTGTATAATAGGAATACAGAAATCTTAATGTCTTTAACCATCTTTCAAGTCAATTACCTTCTTCAGGGTATCCAGGAGAATATCCTGGCAGAAAATGAATTTTAGTCATTCTATTAACACAAAGTTAATGTTTTAAAATAAGCTTCTGAATGTAAATTGAGCAATGCATCTTTCTGTGTAGTAGTACATTTATTTATATTTTAAGACACTCCAACGGGCTGCGAAAGGTTTCTTGACAGGCTGTATGTGGCCCACAGCTGTATGTTGTGAAAGCCTATTGAAGAAATTCAAGTACTTGAGCTTCCATACACATATGTAAAGGTTCATTTGCAGATATGGCTCACCCACACTTTATGTTTCCTCCTTTCTTCCTCTGGGAGGAGGAAAGCCTGAAACAGTTTGCTGAAAAAGAAGGAAGGGAGCAAGGAAGGAAAAGCTGCTGCCAAGCAGATACCCCATGCCCAGAAACCACAACTTAATTATTTTTTAGTAAATATTTTTGCTTAAAATTTTTTTGCTTCTCATACAAGAAGTTTTCAGTTCTGATTCAGTTTCAGAACTGAAGAAGATTCTTGGATGAAAACAGAAACACCTTCAAAGAAAATCAAAGCCCAATTGTCTTTTGAAAAAGCACCTTTGTGACAAACATGACCTGGATGACAGAATATTATTTTAAAAAGAATATTAAATTTATTTGCTGCCCATCTCATAGTTCTACGCATTACATTGTCTCGATTACATTTACAAGCAATTACATTTATCTCCTCAGTGGCACTAGAACATAAGAATGGACATGTGATAAACACACACTGCCTCAGAAAAGCAAGCCTTTTTTTACACTTGAAGTGCTAAAGAAACAGGGAAAACCAACCAGTTCATATACAGTATGTCTTTCTAGTGAAATCCACTTTACACTGCATCAAAAATCCATAAAGCATGACCAAAGTACATTCACTACCACTGCCACCTCTACCACCAGCATTCAACTTTGTTTTTCAAGCAGCACAGTGTCTTTTCCAATTTTTCAGTGCAGTATGAAGTCTCAGAAATAAAATGGAGTGAATACTAAGGGTAATAGAAAACATTTAAAAACTTAAGAAAGCCAAGAAACATTTAGCTTTTACAAATGCACTCAAAATGAAAAACCATAAAAGAGTCAATCAAACCAAAGCAAGCCATTAGTACAGAAAACATTTGGGGGTGGGGTGAGGAGGAAACTACATTTATGGCTTGCTAACCTTAGTACATACTTATAATATTCTTTTGATTGGAGTGCCTGAGCCTTTAAAAATGAAGACTTGCTCTATTTATAAAGGAATGCTGATTTTCAAAATTAGTAGGAGATAGCAGCGTGATCAGAATATATCTCAACAGGCCAATCAAAGCAATTTTGAATGTTTGTTTTTCTTCTATAGACCACTGACTCACATGGAAATAAATTTCCCATAGGAATCTGAACAAAAATACCAGTGGTGACATACTGGTTAGGCAATTAGGCAATGACCCAATGAGTGGAAGAATAGTCATAGCCAGAATAGGTCCCTCACTGTGCCTTGTCTTCCTTAAAGTCCCTCTTGTTTCTTTCTCCTGATCACTCTTTCCAGTCTAAGCCAATAGAAACAGGAACATGACTAATCCTTCCTGCTATACAGCCCCACAGAGGAAAATGTAGAAGAAAATACTTCAGTTGCAAGAGACAAAACAGTTTCATATTAGTCTAAACAGTACAAAGTACTCAAGACTATTCCACTTAAAATGGATTTGGAATGACATATTTAGTTTTGTACCCAAAGTAAACCAGTCCTTTTTTGTAATGTTCTTGAACTAGAGCTCACATAACATAAGTTTGGTTTGGAATGTGACTCCTCTTTTTTTTTAATAATTTCAAGTTGCAATGAAAACCTATTGATTTCTTTTACAGAGTTATTGCAGTTATTACAGTTGAATAATATACTGTATATAGAGCATACTCCATTTTTATCGTTATTGTTTTTGTCTCCATCCATCACTCTGTTTCCAATATGTGCAGCTACTTTTGTAGTTTTCCCCCCATCCCTAGGGGGACAAGACAAAAATTTACCCCTTCTTTTCTCATACCTATTTTATCTCCTGTTTGTGCTGTCTTTTCCTTTCTTACAACTCTTACAGATGAATTTGAAAATGAAACTGAGCATATTATCTCCTGAAACCATTTGAAAGGGATTTCCAAATTCCATTCATGTATCATATGCATAAAGAAGATACAGGATATGAAGAGAAAAATAAGTATTATTTTGCAGTTTAATAAATGTCACAGTAATGATCTTGAAAAAGTTTATAAAGTGATAAAAGAATTAAGATACAGAACCAGTGAATATGACAAGATCTGTACAAAATCTTGGTTCACCACCTATTTTGATAGATGATTCCTAAGAAAATAAATGAGAAAAGCAACTCATGCATAAAGGCAAGTATGGAGGAAGGAACATTTTGAAGTTCCTTACTGACATTTCAAGGACTTGGCTTGCTTGGCATTCTGTTTCCAGCAATAGCCGACCAGATGCTTTTCTAACAGGGCAAAATATTTCAGTTCTTTCCTGATACTTCTTTCAGGAAATTGCATTCAGAAGGTTGCTATCTCAGAAAATGAAGGCTCCATTTGACTTATAATGGGTATGATTCATACAGCTGTTCTCCATGAATTTGTCAATGCTTTTTAAAATAGTGTTTAGGCTAGTTACAGCCTTGCATAAAGAAATCTATCTTGAAAAGCCAAATTAAACAGCTCAGCTTGTTGAAAAACTCTCATTTTTCTATATTTTCA
Organism: Myanophis thanlyinensis; assembly: GCA_017656035.1. Classification (NCBI taxonomy): domain Eukaryota; kingdom Metazoa; phylum Chordata; class Lepidosauria; order Squamata; family Homalopsidae; genus Myanophis; species Myanophis thanlyinensis. The sequence continues at coordinate 9,547 of JAEANM010024316.1, forward strand.
ACTCTGTCAATGTTTTATGATCTTATTGATCTTGACTTGATCAAATTCTTTCCCTCCTCTTCCCAAACCTTTCATAATTTAGCAAATGTGTATAGCATGGTAATGATGCAAGAATCTTGCCAGCTCAGATAGGAATCCATCTGGTATTCACAAGCTTTTCTTTTATTTGTGCTTATTTGTGGGGGGAGGGATTGGTCAACTTTAAAATGTTGCTACATGAATATTGATCAGACTTTGTTATTTAATCCTCCTCAACAAATAAAGGAATTATACAACCTGTGTTCAGCAATACTTGAAAAATCCTTTCAGATAATGATATTGACAGTCAGAAACAAAAACCAAGATTTTTGCAAAATGATTTGGTCCATTTAAACACACATCACAAATGAACAGAATCTGGTTTTAAAGAAACCAATGCTCAACTTTTAATACAATTCAACATTACTATGTAGATAAAGCTGTATTCCAAACCTACAGGATTTAAATTTTGAGGCAATTACTAATTCCATCAACCTTTATTCTTGTCTAAATATTTTTTTCCAGCAATAATGGAGGATATTTACCATACTTATTTTGGCTCAATATTAATTTTCTGTATTCATTGTCATTATTAATGGATACTGGAGATTTCATTAGCTATCTGAGTCAAAGAGCTGCCTTAAATCAACTATCAAGCTGTTAATGTCAAACATGTCAAATAATGCACAGCAGTATAAACATAATTAACCATGTGTTTTCAAACAGAATATTTACATATGACAATTGTTTGAGAATATTAAAGAAGTATGCTTTACAGACTACCCCCAGTACTTTATTTGCCCATATGGCAGAACTGTGATTCTGTCTGAACAGTCATAATAGGAAAGAAATGTAATTAATTTTACATTTCAGATGACATTCTCTTTTATTTAATGAGCTTTTTTTTAATGGCTGTTGTAAATGTGGGGTTTGCTGCCTTTCTTTTCTGAGTGTAGTGAATCATCTCAGAAAAAGCAAATTTACAGGGAGCAGTAGACTAGGATTTTTATAAAGGTTTTTTTCCCCCCAGTGTTTACCTTAAGTGAAATATTCTCAGAATTAGCACTTTCAGACAAATTACCAAGGATCAAAATATATAATAATACCAATTATCAAAAAGAGAAATACAATATCAGGATCCATTGTCCTAAGTCTTCAGTTTAATTTCTTGGTAAAATGGGGACAGGACAACTGGGAAGGTTGAAGTTTTTGTGATCACTTTCTTGACCTGCCTAAAAAACCTATTATTTTCAGTCTGTACAACAGAGCTTCACAAAGGTACTCTCCAGGGTCCTGAATATGGAAAAGCTGTCTTTAAGGGGTAGTGCACTACATTAAAGTGTGTGTGTGTGTGTGTTCTTTCTTTTGTTTTAATTATCTGCTTTGCTTTGACTGGCCTTGCTCCAGCAGACTTCTTGGCCATACACAATTGCCAGAGCTAAAGCCTAGAACACATTAGAGAATCCTATATGTAAGGGAAGAGGGCAAATGAGCAGTGATTTTTCCGTGCGTTAAAGTGTGTTAAAGACCCACTTCTTCCAACTAGCTGGCCTGGCCTGACACCTTGGGGTATTTTAATTCTGATTAAATTTTAGAATTAATTTAATTTTTAATAGT
>JAEANM010024317.1:0-11181 GCA_017656035.1 Myanophis thanlyinensis
AATTTTTATACCGCCCCCTCTCCCGAAGGACTCGAGGTGGTATACTGCCACCTAAAAAAACACAGAATGAATAACAGTTTAAAAACAAATTAAAATTTAATTTGAGTGGCTGATCAACAAGTAAAAACCTAATGTGAAAATTAGAAATTTAAAATTTAAAACAATTAAAAATTAAAATTTAAAACTGACTTAAAATCCCCAACTAATAGTACTAGGCCAGACCGGCATGTTGGAAGAAATAGGTTTTTAATGCGCGCCGGAAGGTCCACAGGTCTGTGATGGTATACATTATAGCAGACTGAAGGAAGAGATGTTTATGTATTACAAAAAGAAGAGGAAAGATAGTGGTGAAGAGTTTTGTGACAATAAAGAGGATTGACAAAGGCAGTCTCAGCTGCAGATGTTAAAAGGTAAAATGTGTGGTCTTTGAAGATAAAGTCTATTCAGGGACTACTTTTGCAAACACTAGAATTACATTCCTATTGTAAGTTTGAATATATTTATTAAATATATTTATTAAAAACTTTAACAGAACTCTTCAGCCTGTAAATGTTAATAATGCCCAGCACTAAATTTCAAAGGAACATAATATTCTATTTTTAAGAGATTTTTTTCTATATTAAAATGAATTAATAATTATAATCTGATTGCCTAGCAATTATTTCTATGCCATATTTAGAACTTCTGAGATATTGGCATTTCAGTATAATTTTTATTGTTAAAAAAGAATGTTGCCATTTCCCCCCTCTTTTCAATATGTGATTTGTCCTATTCAGATTCATGTAGGAAAGAACATAACTCAGACTGATTGATTGATTTAAAAGATTTGTATGGCCATCCATCTTAAACAAGTTTGGGCAGTGCATATCAGCAATAAAACCCAGTAACTATAAAATATAACCAAAATCATTAAACTATCAAACAAAAACATTATTCAGATGATGACATAATTTCAGAAGTTGTATATTTGTATCTTCTGTCATCGTCTTAACCTTTCACCAGTGTATATAAAATTTTAAATAATATACTGTAGTAATACATTGTAGTTATAAATCTAGAGAACATAAATTAGGTTGTATCTTAAACAAGCATTTCTGACCTCATATATTTCAAACTACTGCCATTCATGCTATCTGCTCATAACTATTAAAATCAATCAGTTTGCTTTATTGAGTAGATATGTTTTCAAATCCTTATTAAATGCATTAAATGCATTTAATTATTAAATTATTAAATGCATGCAAGAATGTATTGGTTATTCTGTAATCAAAAAAACCCAGATCCTGAAAGCCATGCAAATGACATGAAGCAGCATTGAAAAAGAAATGGGGGAAAAGCCTCTGCATTGTTGTATCCTGGTGCGTAAACAGAATCATACCAAGACAAGAGCAGGATCAGATAGTTGGGAATGGCTGAATAACAATGCCAAGTGTTCGAAGGAGGTCAGTGTAAAGCCCTTAGATAGAAAAAAAATAAGGGCTATCTGAAACAATCTGTGTTATTAAGTTATGAACCAAGTTCAATAGTCAAAGAGAAGAAAAGGCAAGTCTGACCCATAAAATATTACAGTAGTCCTGGCAAGAAAACCATTGGGGCCTGGACTTGTAAATGTCATTATCTACACATCCTCAGTCTTTCTTAGTGATGGATAGATGATAATGCTCCTTATTTTTTATAATTGCTCTAATTGGAATAGAAATGGAAGAGAGACAGTAACAGAAGCAGGAATGAAGGCATTAGATGTGACTTATTCTTCAGCTTTCCTTATCTTCCTGCTCTCCTTTTTCAGCTTAACAGGCATTCTTCAAAATGTTCTCAGGCAAAGAAAGCTGGTTTTATTTTACAGCATTGTCTTCATTGCAGAATAACCTTTCATTTCATTATCAAACTATTTGTTTATTTCATATGTTCATCCTTCTTCCTTTGTGACAGCTAATACCGGTATAAACAAAGTCAGGATATATTTTTTTAAAATACAAATTAAAATTAGCAATAAAATGCTAAAATAATCTTAATGGTAAAATCCTTCTGAACAAGGTGCATCTCATTGTGATCATCACAATTTTGATAAAGGGAGTAGAGCTCATGCCAAACAGGCTCAATTTCACGCTGAATCCCCTGTCCTGAATCCATTTTCCTATTTATCCACCCTTGCCTTGTTTGTATTTAATTTCACAGAGCCCATTATTAAATATAGGCAGCATTATTTCCTTAGAACTGGATGTGAAGGAACATGAGAGCTAAGTGTCATGGACATTCTGATAATATACATTTCCAAAATTGCATATAACGTATCTCAAATGGTTTCATATGGAAAATGAACAGCATGGGAGGCAAGGTAAGAACTGTGTGGGGCACTAGAGATCAACATCAAAGATATTAAATAGTCTTAAAAGCACATTCTTCTGGACAGAATGCAACCATTGTAAAGGAATGCCACCCCAAATGTAATCCCACCATGGAAGTCTGCTCTAATTTAGTTAGAATGGAAGGAATTAATAATTAGATCTATAATTAATTCAGTGATATAATTTAATTAATTCCTCAGCCAACATGCTCTAGAACAGGCATGTCAAACTCAGAGTCCCCCGAGGGCCATATTGTCACATTTGAGTTATGATGAGGGCCGCACTCTCCTCAATTGTGCCGCAGCAACTGGGCTCACCCTTGGCAGCTTTTGGGATGGCGGGACAATCAGAAAACACATGCCGGTGGCGGTGGCACATGTCAGGTTACAAGCGCCGGCCTCACCCAACAGGGTCCTCTGACCAGGTTAAGGAGGAGTTTCTGTCGCTTCAGGGGAGAGGCATTTCTCTTGTAATTTGCCGGGGGAGCCTCGGAAGCTTTTTTGCTTATTTGTTACATGTCTAGACTGCCTTTTCAACAGTGAACTCAGAACAGCGTGTAGGGTTAGCCTTCCTGTTTACTCACATACTTAAATTTATTTATTGATTTAAAATATTTTACCCTGCCTTTCTGCTCAAGAAGGATCCAAGGTGGCATGTAAAACATAATCTGTGCGGGCTGTAGGTGCACTTGCAATGGGCCGCATGCGACCCCCGGGCTGCATGTTTGACATGCCTGCTCTAGAATTAATTTAAAGTAGCTAAGGTTGAGAAACACTGTTCTAGAGAAAGCTTTCTGAATCTTAAAATCCTCTGCTTGCTTGTTATAGATTATAGAATGCTAATTCATCAATTCATTCATTGGGGAATTCTGGGAGTTGAAGTCCACACATCTTAAAATTGATGTGTTTGAAAAATACTGATTTTGAGCAGTTCTCCATATGTGTTGGGACTAAAATGAGATATACTGATTGTAAACAGTTGCATTCCAGAAATATATGGAAGATGCTAAGTTGAAAATGTTTATCTGGAGAATAAATAATTCTTTCTTTAGTATTGTGCCATTGCCTTGGATAACAGTAGCCGTTTATTCTACTGAATTGGTTCTGTTATTGGCTGGTATTGCTTCAAAAATCTTTTAACACAGAGATTCTATTATGACTGAACCAAATGGTATGTACTTTTAATACTATTCCCATTATATTCTTGCTGTTCCAAGCAAGGAAACCACTACATTTCTCACAACAGTATTTCCTATTATTCAGGACAGTGACTAAGGCTGAGACTTCCTTTGAATTCCTAATATTTATTTGTGAGCTGTTTCTGACAATTTCTTGAACCATCTGAAATATTCAGGGCCAACCACCATATATTCATTAATTAAAATGTAGCTATTAGCCCTATTGCATCTTTTTCAAGGACAATCTTTTTCAAACAAGCTTAATATGCAGACTTCATATTCTAAAATATAAAACGGGTATCAAACTCACGTCGACATGGCAACATTTCGTGACAAATCGGGACTTTCTCCCCCTTTGCTAAACTGTGTGAGGGCAAGGCCAGCATGTGACACATCTTGATCTTCCAGGAAGTATTAGTGGTCTTTAAATAAATTCAGATGGAGAATTGAAAGAATTAGGATTTCCTAAATGATTTAAATGTTATGAAAAATATATTTAGCTTTTTTAGAATATGTAAATTTCCATGGCTGAGGATTATTTGAATTTAGTGTACTCCTTGTCCAAAATTTTAACTATTACACCATACTGGTTCAATGCATTCCTTATCTTTTTCTAATGTGTGTTGTTTGCTTCAGTATATAAACAGTATCTACATTTTAGCTTTTTTAGAATATGCAAAATATGACACAGAAAAATGTAATTTGACCAGAATGGTCAAAATTTCCATGGCTGAGGATTATTTGAATTTAGTGTACTCCTTGTCCAAAATTTAACTATTACACCATACTGGTTCAATGCATTCCTTATCTTTTTCTAATGTGTGTTGTTTGCTTCAGTATATTAAACAGTATTTATATTTTAGCTTTTTTAGAATATGCAAAATATGACACAGAAAAATGTAATTTGACCAGAATGGCTTGAAACTAATGTTTAAAATATGTCTTATCACAGTATTTAGCTACTAGAAGGAACAGCTAAAATAGACAAAGGAGTCAGGATTAATTTATAATGTTATTTTAATATGTTAAATTGCTTCTTGAGACAGTTTGGCTAAAAACAAGTATCGCAACATGCAAATGATTGCTCCTTAGTGTCTCCTAAGCACCTCAGAAAATTACTGTATTAGAGTCTATAAAACTGTTAAAGGAAACCTTTCCAAAGATATTAAAATGCCAGAGAATCCTTTGGACCTTATGATATATTATTTGTATTGCATAAAGCTAATGTTTTAATATGAGACAGCCAAGTAGGAAACTTATAGTAAAAACAGTATGTAATAAACAAAATTTTACATTAGAAAATATAATTTAGGTTAGTTTTCATTTTTCAAAGAAATACCAATTTGGCCATTTTTATCTGAATAGTTGATTAAGATAAATTACATTTTGTCTTTACTCAAAAGTTCTTAAAGCATACATAGTTCTCCTTCCAATTTTCTCCATTAATAATCCTGTGTAATAAATTGTAAAATATCATGATTGCCCCAAAGCCTTCCAGTAAATTTCCATGGCTGAGGATTATTTGAATTTAGTGTACTCCTTGTCCAAAATTTAACTATTACACCATACTGGTTCAATGCATTCCTTATCTTTTTCTAATGTGTGTTGTTTGCTTCAGTATATAAACAGTATTTATATATCTATCTATCCACTAGTATATATATATAATCTGAAGAAAAAAACATTGATTATACTATTTTGGTACAGATGTTATGTAGCAGAAATAAAATATTTACATTTATCTTAATATCTATTAAGAGACAAAACTATATAAGAAGCAATCCATAAAATAGTACTAAGGCATCTGATTGTTTCCTATTTAAGAAGATAGAAGAAAATAAACAAACAGAATGGTGGAATGTTAGAGAAAATGAAAACAATACAGGAATTAAGCAAAATTGAAAATGAATCCAGGTAGTTCTCAATTTACAACCATAGTTGGGACCAGATTATCACTAAGTGTTATGGTGACTCATCATGTGACTATGACTGAATATATGACTTTTTTTTGGCTATGGTCATTAAACAAAACTGACTTATCTCATTGACTTTGCTTGTTGGAATCAGTTGAGAAGATTGCAAATGACAATCACATGACCTCAGGATGTCTAACCATTGTACATTCATGCTGGTTGCCAAGTGCCTGAATTGCTATCACATAACCATGGGGATGCGACAACAGTCTTAAGTGGGAGGACTGTTAGCAAATCACTTTTTTCAGCTCCATTATAATTTTAGTTACCAAAAGAATAATGTGAGTTGAAGACTACCTCCATAGTCAAAATTTAATTGATAAAGTAATGAGCATCCTGGCCATTTTCCACCAAGTGAACTTACAACTTTGGCAGATTGTCTGAGAGTCCCCTTGTTGCTACTACTACCTGAGGTAGCAGCAGATTTATTTATTCAGCATATGATAGCAATAACATTTAGATTTATATACTGCTTTACAGTGCTTTACAGCCTTTCTAAGCACTTTACAGAGTCAGCATATTGCCCCCAACAATTTGGGTCCTCATTTTACCCACCTCGAAAGGATGGAAGGCTGAATCAACCTTGAGGCTGGTGGGATTTGAACTGCCAAACTGCAGGCAGTCGGCAGTCGGCAGTCAGCAGAAGTAGCCTGCAGTACTGCACTCTAACCACTGTGCCACTACGGCTCATATATGATGATGGTACATTATCCAGGAGACTACAGTGTTAGTATAGAGTTGTTGTTTGGCTGCCTAAGACTCAAGCTATTCAGTTCATACTCATGCACTATGCAGGGTGCACATTGGGGGCAGTAGCAGCAGAGTTGCAAAAATAAAGAATATAGTACCAAAGAGGATTAAAAATTCAGCAGCATTTAGCCCTGCAGTCATCTTGTTCTCAGCATTTTCACCGCTCTTTCTGTGAGGATAGTGGGAAGTCCTGACCCAGTGCTATGGATCAAACTATTTAATGAACATGCTACTATAGGCATACATCATTACCACTTAATATCACTGCTGGCAACAATCTCTTTCCCTACTAATCTTCCACCTTTGTGTGCAGCACACTGTCATTGAGAATTACAGCATTGCGAGAAACTGGAAAAGAAAATGACACCTCACTTAGTTTTGGCTTGGCATGTACTACAAAAGCATTTATAATGACCTCTTTCCATTGAAGCACCATTTTTTTGCTGCCCTCTGCTTATAATTTTATACATATGTTTATTAGAAGTTAAGGTACATTAATCTACATTCTTGCCAACAATGTGGCTAAGACACTTTACTAGCCCTTTTTCTCAAACCCCCAACCTCTTTTCCCCTCCACAAAAATAAGCTAATTTCCCTTGAGGTAATATTATTGATTCAGGTGTGGTTTTGATGCAGGAATAATGTGAATGTTATAAGCACCAATTGCTTGATGTTATTTGTGCATCAGTATTAAGGAAGATAAATAGCACCTGTGAATTATAACTTGGTAAACTAGAAGGCTAGTATTAGTCCATTAAGGAAAACATCAGATTGCTATTCTGTGGAATGGTCTATAACTGTAGAATTATTAAACTAAACTAAAGCTAATGTTATTTAATTACATAGGTTAAAATCAAATTAAAATTAAATACAATCTTTACGATGGATATAGACCAATATACAGTACATTAAGCAACAATTTAAGGCCTTTAAAGTGTTTATTCAAACCACAGAAGAAAAGCAAAGTAGGAGTTTTTGATTTATATAGGTACGCAATTGTCACCATTTTAGATAATGGCTCTAGTAGTTACCATGGAATTCCAGCTTTATTAAGACATAAATAGAAGCAGTGTGGCAAGGTATAATATATAGAACAGTTTTGAAGAAACATTTATCCCCATGGTAAATAATAGGGGCAAAAGGTCAGTTGTTTGTCTGTGGTTGATTAATGGCAGTAGGTTGACAGCAAATTAAATGTCACATAAAGTTGTCAAATGATACAACAAATCAATATATAGTGATAACAGCAGATACAATTATTTTGGTACCCAACACCATTAAGTGCACACAACTTGATTTAAGACAACAGTTTACTTCAGAGACTTTCCTAGAAAATGATTTGAGTTTTCAAAAGACCCCTCAAAGTATTCGGGTAGATAGGCAGTAATTTGAACAATTCCAAGTAGATTGTATTTTCATGAGACAGTTGATGCCTCCTCTTAAAAGCTAAGGTAGAACAAACTATCCATTATTAAAATTTACCAGCAAGTATCAAGTCAAACTTCTTTTAAAAATTCAGCTAAATAATTGGTTAATTTAGATTTACAGATATTTATAGTGTACATTGCTGCTCTTTAAGTGCAACAGTCCTTCGTTCCCTACAGAAGTTCCAAGTAATACTCCAAAATATTTTTCAGCACTAACAAATAAGAATCAAACTCTTGAAAAGTACCATAACTAAAATACCACCCCTCCCCCATCAAAATCAATGTTTATATTTGTATGTATTAATCAATTTGATTTTGTTTTGCTTTTCTAATAAAATACCTGAAATAAGTTTAAAAAAAAAAAAAATCCTGAATATTTTCTCAATTCAGTTTTTGGATTTTGGAAAAAGCTTACAGCCTGCAATTCTTCTAAATATATTTATTCAGTTCAGATCTTATTGAACTCAGAAACTTCTATTTCTGAAAAAAATCAGTATGCTTAAGATTACATTGCAAAATGCATGTAAGGGTTTTATTTTAATAAATAAAAGCTGTAGGAGAAGCAAATTACAAAATGCAAATAGCTAGAAACACATATTAGAAACTAATTGGTATTATTTTTGTCAGAGAATCTTTAAATATATTGTTGGAAAATATTCATTTTGTAATTTTTTTATCTGAATTGTTTTTAAGATCCTATTGCTAATTAGCTTAATAAATTTATACAACTGCCTAATTCAACAACAGAGTTGATAAAACAGAGTTGATAAAAATGAAAAACAAATACATATACAAAAAATACACAGTAGCTGAGAAAACCAACAATCACTTGTGTAGCCAGGAGACAGATCTCCTCATCCCAAATCATTGGAAATCCTCACCCAACAGCTTCATATAGATTGGTGTTTCTCAACCTTGGTGACTTTAAGATGTTTGGACTTCAACTGCTGGGGAATTCTGGGAGTTGAAGTCCAAACATCTGAAAGTCACCAAGGTTGAGAAACACTGATATAGACAGTTAAATAGGAGGGGGAAGAGAAAGAACTGAGCCCTGTGTCATCCCACAAAGTTGTGGCTTTGGGCTGGACCTTTCCTCTGCAACTTGAATCACCCCCAGATGAGGAAGAAGCAACATCACAGAGTGCCACCCACCCTCAACCCTTGGAGCAGGTCCAGGAAGATACCATGATCGAGGTATTGAAGGTGGCTGAAAAAAGTCCAAGAGCAAGTTTCGAGGGACCATTCCCTTCCTGCTCCCAGCAGATGCCATGCAAGAGTGTCATCTTAGTCCTATACACATGCTTGAATCCCAACTGAAAGGGAACCAGATAACCCACTTCTTCCAGAATTATCTGAACCTGCAGCAGAATCACTTCCTCTATAGTTTTCTCTAAAAAGGGAATGTTGAAATTGCATGAAAATTGCCCAGACTATTTGGGTCAAGCAGTGACCCCCTTTTGGGAGAGGAATTGCACCATTGCCTTCTCAAAAGCCTTTCCTTCTTTTTCTTTCTGCATTTTTTTCTTGCTTTCCTTTCCATTGTTTTCTTTTAATTTGATTTCTGTTTTTGTCCTTTACTATTTCTAAAATCTTTAATACAAAGTATTTTTTTAAAAAGAGAGATAAATAACTGACCAATTAAAACTAACAAGATATGGAAAGCATGCATTATATGCCTTCTGAGTATTTTTTCAAGATCCTTAATAAGAGCTCTGCTTTGGGAAACGTGCAAGAGGACAGAATTGAAAGGGCTTAGAGTGGATGAGTTGGCAATTTTCCAAGCACTGCCCAACTGTGTCCTCAGTGGAGATGTATTGGAGGAATTTTCTATCCTTCCTTCCTCCCTCTCTTTCGGATATTTGGTTGTGTATTGTTCAGTTTTCAGAGTTATGCTGTTGATGGATAGGCAGAAACCTTTAAATAATTTATTTCCTATGTTCCTATATTCCATTGGACATTCTATTGGACTGGAAATAATAAATATGATTCCAGATTAAACAATTCTATTGTTTTGAGTAGAAATAAATTTCAGTAAATGACGGCTGATAAGAATATTCTGTAAATATTATCCCAATTATGCAGCTTTTTCATGAATTGATATTGTCCCTTTGGGTAAAATTTTAAAATCCCAAACATATGGTGCAGAGGCCATGGACAGAATGGTCTCCTCCCTGGGAAGTGGTCAATTCTGTAATTAAAACATGTATATTTTTGGTTTCTGCCTTTGTGATTGGCTTTGAGTAGCTTGCTGTTAACAATCTACTCAAAGCAAATTTCCTGTTTGGATTAAAATGTTAAAACAAGAAATTCATTTTCTAATTACCATACCAAACATTTCTGTTAAAATTTGCTCTATTTTACTTTAAAAAAAAAATCTTAGATTCAAATAAATATTGAAAAGCAAACTTGTTACTTATTTTCAAATGAGGAATCTTAATAGACTCTATTTTACATTACAGGAAATTTTCCATTTGACAGAAAGAAGTTGGGCTTCATAAGTATCTCTAAGCTAATTTGCAAACAGATATAGAAGATCTACCAACCTGCTTTTATTTCATTTTTGTCTGGTTTTCAAACAAAGGTTCAATAAAAAGAATTACTCATGTGATATATGTTAAGTGCCTTGTGCGGCAATATCTGCTGTAAATGCATTATTTATACCATAAAAGGGAAACTTAAGTGGAGTCCTATGCATTTCAGACCAAATTCCTCCTGAATATAGTGAGAGTTATTCTCATATAAGCATATATTGGATTATAATTCCACAGGCATAGTTATTTTGAAAAACAAGGCTTTATGAAATTTTTCTCAAATGTTGAATGTCTACCTCTCCCATAAATTATCACTCTTTCCTTTTCTTCATGGAACCTTTAGCAGACATTTCATAGACTCTTAATTTTCAATGTTTGGTTAAGTTAGAGAAGCAAATGATCGTTATGGGCTATAATGGTGATGTGTTTTTGACTAACCTATTGAATATTCCATAGATCTGTGATGAAAGATATGGCAATTTCGTAACAATATTAATCAAAGTTATGGTGTCTTTATTTACCAATATCTTTATAATTTCAGAAGTAAACTTCATCTAAAATGATCTTGTATACAAAACAAAGAAATACACAAAGCTATTTTGCTTTCATCTTCTTCATCTTTTGTAGCTCAAAAGGAATTGGAATAATCAATGGGGAAACAGATGTCAGAGACAGATGCTCCAAAACAGGGGGAAAACCAGATCCATGTACTATCAATATAGAAGTAAAATCAGCCTTAATATATTGTTGCATAACATTTTACCATCCCAGAACTGGAATAATTGTGGCAGAAATAAAATAGCCTTCTTCAGCCATGCTCTCTAGGTGTATTGGAACCCTAATTCCAAATATTTTCATCCAGGCTAGTTAAATATACTTTTACTTTCTAAATAGTACATAATCTAACAGTAGAGAAAGATGTCCATTGCTGTTCTATTAGTTTATTATATATATTGTAGACACTAAAAGATAGAC
>JAEANM010024318.1:0-11180 GCA_017656035.1 Myanophis thanlyinensis
ATACATATATACATACATATGCAGTAGTGGAATTCAGCTGATTCACACTGGTTCAGTAGAACCAGTAGCTATTTTTTTGCTGAGTTTGGTGAACCAGTTAGATGTGTTCCAGGAAATCTGTTTTCTGGAACACATCTGGTTTTCTTTCAGGCAGAGAAAGAAAACTCTCCCCAAAAGTCTAAGAGAGGAGCAATGGAAACCTTCAATCATGTCACTCAGTTGAAAATTGTCTTACTTTACAGCAGGCAGTGGGTGGGGCCTGTGCGTAAGGCAGCAGCCCAAAGCCAAAGTGCCAGCAGAACACCATAAGAGCAGGGAGAATGCTGAAGCGAGTAGGAGTCCTGCCTGCAGCATCCATGCTGACTGTTCCTTCCCAGCCAGAGCTGGAATGTCACCATGTTTAAATGCCAGCCTTCCTTCTGGGGGACCTGAGCAACTGCTGGAGAGGGATGAACCCATTTCAGTGCATGATGCCCAGATGGTCTTGCTTCCCCAAATCATTTCTTTGCTTATCTAATTTCCAGCTCCAACGCATTTCTCTAGGGCATTTCTCACCGTCATGTGCAAGGAAGAAGTTTGTGGGACTAAAAAAAAAAAGTCCAATCAATTAATTCCAACTTCTCATGAAAAACAAAAGATCTCGTGAAGTTGGAATTAATTGATTAACCTTTCTTTTAGTCCCACAAACTTGCTTCCCTGCACATGTCAGTGAGAAATGTGATGGAGAAATGAGACAAAGTTGGAAATCAGGTAGGCAAAGAATGCTTGGGGAAAGCAAATGGCATATAGGTGGTGGTGGGTGGGGCAAGCTCTGTGGCATGTCACTGCAATGGGGAAACAGAATGGCTGGTGCGAGAGAAATCAGGGTTAATTCCCACCCTCAGTTCCCTCTCAGAGTCAGGGCTGCTGTGCCCAGACTCACTCACCCCTTCCTTCCTTCCTTCCTTCCCTCCACCATCAGCCATCAGTCCATTTGGATCCTTTGTGTGCAGGTGTCTGCAGGAAGGATTGCCTTGTCACCCCTTTGTGAGCCTCATCAGTCCCTGCCCAGCTCCTGCCAGTGTGGCTGATGGGGACAGCTGTTTTAAGAGTTCAAATATGTGGACAGTCAAGATCTGGCTGAAAAATGATCCTTTCTGAGAGCAGGCTAACCCACAGATTTTGGAACACAGGGGCTATGAGTTGCCAGTGGAAATAGGCAGAAGCAGCTCTTGCTATGGGATGTGGGGGTTGCAGCGAGGGCTGCGTTGAAAACCCATCTCTTCCAGCTAGCTGGCCTGGCCTGACACCTCTTAGGGTTAAATTTTAAATTTGGGATTTTATATTTTAAATTTAATGTATTTAATTGTGGGTTTTTAAATTTTAAATTAATTTTAATTGTCAGCTTATATAATTATTTTAATTGGTTTTTAACTTGTTATTTTGTGTGTTTTTTAATTGCTGTGAACCGCCCCGAGTCCCTTGGGAGAGAGGGCGGTATATAAATTTAATAAAACTCTAAAACTCTGGGTAGGGGACAACTGTTGGAAGAGTCCATGTATGTGAGAGATTGCTGCAAGTCAACTCCCCCCATGGATGAGGTCTGCAGTTTCAGCACTGTTGCTAGCCAGACTGATATGGCTGTCTTTGAAAATGAAAGGGCAGAGTTCAATGACTTTTTAGAGTCAGGTGATCAAGTTTCTTTCGAGACCACCACCGTTTTTACAGAATGGCCTCTTCCCTCCTCCCTGACTTCTAAAGCAGACAGGTAGATGGCAGTAGTTCCTATTTATGCACCTGTAAATCTGTGAAACTTGCTCTTGGTGATTTTCCTGCCCCATTTGGTTATAGTGTGATGTGTTCCGGATGGCTGTATAAAACCTGTAATACCTGAGCAACTATTTTCTTCTACCAACAGAAGAAAATACTGGTAATTGTAACCCCATTACAGGGCATCTGGGTACTGGTGAGTAGAGCAAACTCTGTGGCATGGCACTGTTCTGCAATGGAGAAATGGGCAATGGAACAGCCAGCACAAGCACATTGCTGCACAGTGTCCAGGATCTATTTGACAGTGGGAATGGGTGGGTGTAATTTAACAGCTGGTTCACCCAGGGTCAATTTGACCATCACAGGAGTATTGTCCCGCATGTGCAAGGGAGACGGAGGATTTGGATGGGCCACACTTCCCACAACGGCCAACCCTACTCTGGGCAAAGCAATTGTTAAATTATTTGAATCCCACCACTGTATGTATGTATATATACACACACATCAATCCTTTTTATTAGCTTAGACTATAATATACAAAAATACAAAAGCAAAAACAGGAAAAATAGGGGAAGGAAAAGGAAAAAGAGAAGTGTAGAGAAAAGGGGGGAAAAGAAAAGGTGTTGACTTTCGACTCCCTTTGGTGCAGTAAAATAAGAAGTGATGTCAAACTTCAAATTTTTTACTTTTATATAATAGTATAAACTAGCCATTTCTATAACAACAGATCTATCTAATCAGTAAAACCCAAAATTAAAGTTTCAATTTTTTCCCATCTCAAACACAAAGTCCAGAAGCGGTTTCCAAGTAGAAGCAAAAGTACTTGTGTTTTTTTTTTTCTTTTATCAAAACAGTCAATTTAGCCATCTTCACTAATTCTATCAGCTTTTGCAACCATTCATCCATAGTGGGGATTGAAGTATCCTTCCATTTTTTGCATAAAATAATCTTGCTGCTGTCAACATATATAACTTCAAAGTTCCAATTTTTTTTTCTAAGTCTTCTTCCATTAAACCCAAAAGAAAAGTTTCTGGTTTTATCTTTCTATTAATTTAAGAATCTTCTGTATTAGAATATGAATCCTACTCCAATATTGTTACCAGAAATATCAAAGAAATAGTTTAAAGTTGGAAATAATCCAACTTTAATTTTCTTCATTTTGCTCTTCACAAACTTGATCTTTTAATCATTCCAATGGCATCACAGTATTTTAAATTTGGTATCAATCTTTGGCATTCAAGAGGAGTCTTCAAAGTTTTCACCAGCTTTCCTTTGTAAATCCTATAAAAAAAAGCATCATCCAGGATTTCTTTTGCAACCGTTGTCTGTCCAGATCCTTTTCTTGATTAGTCTTTCATATTCCCATTTTGGTAATCTTAACTTTGTTGTCTTCCATGTCTTCAAATTCTATATTATTGGTCAGGTAAGATTTGTGTTATTTTTCTCCCTCATCTTTTAAAAATGTAACCATTAGAATATGTACCATAACCAAGATATTAGTTATTAATATCTCAGACCATTTTGTAAAACAAGTTAAAGTGATAGCTGATTTGGTCGTTGTAAATCTTTTCTACCTGATCCTTTAGTTCTCTCTAGTGTTCATTTGCAACCTTCATCCAACAAAACTAAACCCATATTATGATCCCATATTTATAATATGGGTTTAGTTCTACTTCAGTCATTTCCCACAGATATATTATTTAAATATATACTCGTTCAACATTTACAAAAAATCCCCCACCAATATTCCAAATCTCATTGGCCTCCCAATTCATTTAAAACTTTCTTAAAACTTTTTTTTTTGCTTTTTGCCAACTGTTTATAATGTTAAGCTCTTAGGTATCTGTTTAAAATTCCTTAAATCCAAAGAAAGTAAAATTCATTTGGTCTCAAATTAAACTTGCCATCCTGAAGATCTCTAATATTCATACTGTAGTTAAGCATTTCCAAATGTAATTAAAAAGTACATTTAGCTGGCTTAAAAGCCTTATTAAAGCTTTGCTGTTGCCTGGCACAAAAAATGTCATTCCCTTGGCTCCTGATGCTCGAACCTGGAGGAAAAAACTGTTTTATGTTCTCTTCACAAGGAGCTGCAATTCAGAGCACTTGTGGACAATATCCAGTTCTCTTCTTCTCCAGAGATATTCTGAAATATCAGTCTATTTGCCAATATTCTTCACAATAGTCATTGTTTCTGTTGTTCAGAGACATCTCCATCACCTGAAAATCCAAAATGATTTTTAAAAAATTCAAAGAATTATGTTGTTTTTTAGGAACGACACACCAAATAATTTAACTATTATATCAGTAGCTTACAATAAATTTAGAGTTCCAAATTAGTAGCAAAATCCCTGCCCCAAAGTAAATTTACTAAGAAGTCCTCTGAGTGTGAAGTTGTTCAAAGGTAAAAGATACTGAATTCTACATTAGGTACTTTTCTGCATTTTCAAAGTGGAGTATTATTTTGTTAATAGCAATAGAAAGTGAAATCTGAAAGCAAAGGGAATACTGATAATCTTGAATCTTACTTTTCACTAAGGAAACTTTAGATATTATAATTTTGGTTATGGTATAAGTCCTCTGTCTATCTACGCAGAAACTGTAAACACAGACATACTGAACACATTAATTTCTCAGTGCACATTTCATGACTTTATCACTTTTCTTGGTTTGGCAGAGAAAAAAGTGATTAATCAATCAGACATAGGTTTTCTAGGCCTGGTCTTGATTTATGCATCCGCATTTAGTAAACCCTTAAAGCAGAACATTCTGATTTATTAATAGTAAGCATATCTTGTTTGGTCTCGGAAAGACTTATACTATGGTGACAGGAAATAATATGTGAGTTCATTATATGGCTACACAAATATGGGTTTCCTTCTACTGCTGGGCCTACCACAAGCAAATAAAAAACTTGTATTTGAAGTGAGGAAAAGAAAAGTAGTAAAATACAGGCACAACATCTTTACACAATTTAAGCAACCATTTTTATTATCGTTTCTTTCAGTGAATGGTTTCCTTGGGGGATATAGTTTATAATCTGCCGATGTGATTCTTCTTTAAACCAGAATGAAATAAAATACAATCTATTCCAGATCCAGATGCCTGTTTATGAAGGGGAGAACTTAATATTTTTTTCCATAAAATTTAATTTTGCAAAATTTACACATATGTAGACAGGAAGAAGTTTTAAAATATTGGGAAAGAATTGTTGTTTAATATCACAAGAATTCAGGTTTTCATCTTCTCCCAAAAATTACAGGTGGTACAAAAGCATCAGTGGAGGGAAGAAACCAAGTGTTTCCCAACTGTCAAGTCCTGAACCCATGTTACTTAATGGCATAGATTCAATCTCAAAAACAGATTACAGACACATTGAATAAATCATCTACTGCACATTTCAGGTATCTCATTACACCTAGTCTAATGGGATAAATGTCTAAAAACATGAAGATTGGTAGTTCTTGTCCTGGGTAAAATGTGCAGGTTTTTGGCTAAGCAAAAAGCATAAATAAAGAGAAAGATGATAGCTTTTAAATTAGCAAAGAGGAAAATACATTTTTTTGCACTAGGCAAAATATTAACAAGCCAAACAGTGTAGCCTTACAGCGGTTGGCAAGAAGGAAACCCTCAAAATGCAAAATCCCTATTCAGGTGGTAGGAAGTTATTTTAATTTGGTAGCAAATTTCACTTTGCAAAGCTAAATGTTTTTCAGAGCAAAGACAAACAAGGGCAGCTATTTTAGTTCATGAGGGGAAAGTATCATAAAATGTGCAGGTGGCATTTGGAGTCAAAAGGAACTCTTGTGAGAAGAAGTGCTCCTGAGCATAAGCAGAAATTATTTATCATTAAAGTTATATTCCACCCATTTCACCAAAAGCAACTCTAGGTAGCATAAAACCATTCAAGAAAAATACCCAAGAAAACATTAAAATGATATAGAGGGATGATAAATTTAAAATTCAGTTAAATTAAATTGACTAAGATGGAGTGGAAGCGAGCAAGAGCATATGGGGAAGAAGTGGGGTCTAAATGCATCACCTCCAGGATGTCACGCTCCCATTGAGGTTCCAGCCCCTTGGCAAAATGCTAAAAGAATAGCAAGTAACTTAAGTAGCAGAATGCCCATTAAAAAGTAAAATCCCTAAAATACTATGGACTATACTATGGGCTTAAACCAAATGTCAATTAGTACTGTCAGATACTCATTACATTTGAAATAACCATGAGAATTGTTAAGAAATACATAATGAAAGAAAAACTTGATCTCTACTTTAAACGACTTCATTTTTAGGAAGAGAAGCACAAGAGAGAAAGGGAAAATTCTCCTCTATAAAACACAGATTAATTTGACTAAAGAGTATAAATGAGAAACAACAGCATATTAAGGTAGTTTTACCACTGACATGGATGAAACACTGAGTTGTTTTTCTTTGTGGATGAATCTAGAAATACATGGGAAAATTAATGGACCAAGGGAAGTTTCTCCAAATTAATCTTCCTGCAGTCCATTAATTTCCCATCCACTTGTAGATTTATCCACTAAGAAAAACAACGCTTTATCCATGTCCACAATATAGTTAAGCTCCATCAGTTGTCAATCAGTGTGAATCATTCCTGATGTGAATGAAAGAGCAGGTAGGGAATTCCCAGAAATGTAATATCACTTGATAAAGAATAGTTGGCCAATCAGTAACAATTTTACCCCTTGTGGTCACAGAGGAGGAGACCATCTAACATGTCCTTTAGCTTCCAACTTTAAGAATGGTACCAGAGCAACCTCATCCTTACAATCCTGAGGGCCATATTTGGAGAATAAGACAAGATTTCAGGAAAGGCAGAATCTCCTCACAAATTCTGCTATGGGATGAATTAACTGGATACTATGTTATATTACTCCATTTGGTTGGGTGATATTTTTTTCAAGTGTTAATGAGGTGTTAATTTTCAGAGGATTTGGAAATTTCCACCTAAATGCCAGCGTACCAGGAACAAGCTTCGCTGGTGATAATTGGTCCCATCTGGTTTTTAAAATTTCAAAGACAAAAATAGTGAGGCTACTACTTACACCCAAACAAAAGGATTTTGTAAAAAAAATATATTGAACTTCACCTAGTTAATCACAATTCAAAGACAAATAAGCACATGAAAGAAACTTACTAGAAAGGAGCCAAGCTGAGAAATGATGTTCTTTTAATGGATTTAAATTAAAACAACACTCAGTTTAGTAGACAGTGCTGGTACACAACTTTCATTCAGTTCCATGCAGCTTTCTTCATGTCCCTTTCTTGCCCCCTTAAATAAATGCAACTCAGCAACAACCAAGAAGAGTGGATTGCTTCATAAAATGCCGAGGTGAAGTTCCTTTTTCCAATCCCACTTTTCATCAGTTCAGTACAGCTGTGAAAATGAATGAGATGGCAAGTGTTCAGCTTTTTTAAGCAGATCCTCTTTCTGACGAATTCCTTTCCTTGTTTTGCTATTTATTTGTGGCAAGAAGTAGATCTCACTTAGGTCATAGGAAGACTTACATTTAATTAACTTAGTAAAATAACTTTAAGGGAAGTTGGCAATGCCGTTTCCTTGTCCTCCACATTGTCTTTTCTCCAGTTTGAAACATTGCTTTTCTCCTTTCTCTGATTTAAGAGATTCGTAAACTGACCCTTCCTTCAAATGTAGTGAGTGGTGAAGATATCAACATTTTATACATAGTCATTAACAAACAGTGTAGAATAGAATATCCTTACACACATCAAATTGGGTCAGGCTTTTAAATCTTCCCCCTGTGGTGCTAACGGTCACCCTCCCCCTTTACTAAGTATGCAGGAAACTAGATCCATTAGGGCAGGTGTTATAGCCACCAAATACAATGAATAATAGTAGGGATAGTTTTTTCTTGAAATGTGCAAAAAAAAAAAAAAAAGAAGCATTGATGCTTATACTGATTCTGCGATTAATCTGCTTCAATATGCATGAAGCCTTATGTATGTAGCGTTGGTTTCCTGAGATATCTTACTGAACCATTACCAATAGTGATCTGTAGTAGCACAGGTGTCAAACTCGCAGTGTCATGTTGCTGTCACATGATGTTTCACATTATTTTTTCCCCTTCACAGAGCTGGGGCAGGCGTGGCCTGCACATGGCATATCCAGCCCGTGAGCCTCTAATTTGATACCCATGATCTACAGCATTAGAGGCACTCACAAGGAGTTAAGGGGCATCATGTTTGTCATCACAAAATGATGTAAATTATGGCATTTGCAATGGTCATGCAAAGAGATTGTACTGTACTACATGTGACGTTCTATGATTTGCACCAGTTCCCTATGTACTGTATCCTATGGGAGTTCCAGCCTAGGAATAGATATATGGAACCTAAGAAATTACTAACTTTCATCCCATAATTTCTTACATTTTATTCTTATCACAGCAATTAGTCAGCGAGTTGCCTTTAATGAATCAATTCTATGGCTCTTCTAGATTAATACTGTTCCATACTAGCTAGAAAAATTCTATGGGATCTTAATAGAAGGATCTTTCCCATATTATCTGATATGCAGATAATATAGTTTCTCATTTATGTTCCAGACCTTTTCATCTTTTCTTTTCTGTTAAATAAACACTAGTTGATTTCACTGCTATTTTCTGTTTTAAGGAATAGGGAACAAGAAATACTAGCATGATTTTCACCATGGACTTCTTCCTCCTACACCTTTATCCCACTAGATTGCACAATTCCTTCCAAAATAAGAAATCAAGAAGTATAAGGAACATACTGATTTTTCTAACCATTCTATTATTTAATAGCTGGACTAAATTCAAACTGCTTGTGTAATGATTTATCTATGCTGAGTTTCTCCCACATTTGTTTTACTAGAGTACAACTGATAATTCACCTCTTCATAAGTGTCACTACTTCTTAGTGAAATAAAAAAGTCAAAACAATATTTATTCTAAGTTTAATCAGTATATTAATTTTCTGCATATTTTAACTGATGCTACTAAAATTAAACACTAACTAACAACTGAAAGTCCTTATCGAGGAGTAACATTGATATGGTTTTAGTCTAGTTTTTCATTATTTTGTCTAATAAATATAATAACAGCAACAACTCTTGGAAGTTGAGAGCCTCAAATATATTACATAAATATTGTTGGAGAAATACATAAATATTCAAGAGTCTGTATATTTAAAAAAAACTAAATTGAAATAAAAGCTTAACAAAATCTTATAATCCTCTATTAGACATTAAAAATTAATCCAAACTACAACCTTTCCTTTGTAATTCTTTCATTTTAGATCAGGGCCCTCAAACTCATGGCTGGCCCTGCCCCTGCCCATCACATGCTGGCCCCACCCCCACCCAGTTTAGCAAAACGGGGGAAAGTCCCAAGCCACCCTGATGAAATGAGTTTGACACCCCTATTCTAGATGAAGTTGTGGGGAAAGAACCTATATTAATTAATAGGAGTTTGTGGAGGCATAATACTATCCTATCATGGAAGTATCCTAAGTCTAGTAATTTAGTATTCATTCTTCCTCCTATAAAGTAAGTCTACTTCTCTTACTCTCCTCTGGGCATATGTTTGAGAAATATTAATTTGTATAACTCTGCTTTCCACACATCCACTTTTTCCATGTTTGTTTTTCTTGCTTTTAAAAAGCGGAAGTGGACCACTGACAAAACCCTACAATTAAATAAATAAACCTCAAATTTGAACCTCTTGCCATATAATCGAATCCCAGGATGTTAGAATTTTTAGACATATGAGGAATGATTGCAACTATATGTGCTCTACATTCAGTAAATTCCTAAGATTCGTTCATTCATTCTATGGAAAACTGTTGACCTATCTAAGCACCAGAAAGAAGAGCAGTATAGTTAGTCAGGCAGAGAGGGAACAAAAATCCCTACAGATTGAATGTCTTTCTCAGGAGAGCACATAAGGATTAAATCACAAATAATGGACCCGTTTTACTATTTATTCTTATAGAAATATAGTCTTACCCAGGTGCTTTCAATCTCTGCTTTAGACAAGACCCTATAGAAAGCGTGCCCAAACATCTGGACTTCCAAATTCAAGCCAACAGTACTTAAAAAAAAAAAAAGATCTGGCTTCAAATCATTTCTAAAGGTCAAACTACTAATTCTTTTTTCTTGTCTGAGAAGATCTTCAGCAAAGGATGAAAAGAACTCTGAGTTATTTATTAGTGAAAGTAGAACTTAATCCAAATGGCCTGCTGTTTACAGGTACTCATATTCTACATGGCCTGTTCAGATTTATGATCAGTGGTCAAACCATATTGTGCTTCTTGAACAAAACAGTACATGATGATAATGACCACGCAAATTTGATTTCTTAATTCCTTAAAAAATCTTTTTTCCAAAAACTGTAAATCTGATTTTTATAGTTAAAAGAGAAGCAGATTGTGTGTTTAATTTGGCAGGCTTGATATACACAGGTACCAAAGTGATCCTAATAAAGTTTTATAGGCTTATTATAACCTATTGGGGATGTTCAAACTCTGTAAAGAAAATACATATATTCAGTTAGATTGTTTGCAATGGAAAACAATAATTGTAGTTCAAAGCTTTTTGAGAGTCATTGGTTTCCCAACTCAATCTTAGAGCATGCTTTATTCCACCACTTTTCTTTAGTGGTGACATAATTCATATTTCCATAATGAACTTACTTTTTTGCAGAATTGGAAAACGTTATGTATCTGTAATTTAGTATAAATTGATAGTTTCCCCCTCCCCATAAATTTAAAATCAGAGAAGCAGTGCATGAGGGGTGGGTGGACAGACTTACCTTTAATTTTCACTATATGTTTTAAAAACCTCTCTATTCACTCGCACATTCATAATTCACAATGAGGCCATCTTTATTCCGGTAACAGTATGCTGTGGTCTCAGAATTTTCTCTCCAATACACTATATTTTCATAAAGAAAACCTCATAATATCCATTTAGCGCATGCCCAATTTGGCCTTTGTGGCTCTCCAAAATAGACGCACTTTGGATTTACATGGACTGAATGTCTAAGTTATGTCAGTTCCCAGCCTCTCTTAGGAATTAGCACACTTAAGATTGGCCTCTAAGTAGAAGTAGTGGTGCTAGTAAGACTGGACCAGATCCAAGATCCTGCAGCAGGAGACAGGCAAATGACTGCTTAGGGGCAGAAGGGGCAATAGCAAACAATTCCAAATAAATCCCCAAGATTATATCAGAATGCTGGCATCCAGAGAGATCCCATGCATCCTTAAGTAATAATTAGTACAGTGGTACCTCTACTTACGAAATTAATTCGTTCCGGAAGCCGTTTTGTAACTTTAAAATTTTGTAAGTAAAGACGCATTTTACCTGTAAATGCCCTAATCCATTCCAAGCCCCTCAAATTCAGACAATAATTTTTTATAAATTGTAA
>JAEANM010024319.1:0-11180 GCA_017656035.1 Myanophis thanlyinensis
TGTCTTCCAAATAATCTGCTGGAAGGCAAGAGCTGGGGCTGAGTTTCAGATTTAAGATTTCTATTAACCTTTTAGGGTCTGCCTTTTAATATTTCCTGGAATATTTCATTTTTTTCTAGGAGTAGGGTGGGTGCTAACTTCTAACAAAAAGTTTGTACATTGTACATTGATGCAATAAGATAAAATAGAAAAAATATTGCTACTCTTAGTAAATCACCCCATCAAGATTTTTCTGAATCCACGTGTAAGTGAATATTGTGTGCTGCTCTTAAAATAGTAACTTCCTTCAGGCATTATCACTGAGCAGAGGAGAGAATGAGTTTGTCATTCTTGACTGCTAAAGAATAGCATCTGAAGGTATGGCAATTATGTTGCACTCTTCCCTTATAGAAGGGCAATGGAAATGGTCAGGGAATCGTTTGAGTGCAATTTTTATAATTTCAATATTCTCCTGTATTCCTTCCATTTAAGCACAGGTTTCACCAATAATAACCTGCCGAAACAATTTGCCTGGATTTGTTTGACAGAGAATGAAACAATTTACAGCAAAATTACTGTGAACAGAGCAGAACAGAATAGAATAACAGAGTTGGAAGGGACTTTGGAGGTCTTCTAGTCCAACCCCCTGCTCAGGTAGAAAACCCGATTCCATTTCAGACAAATGATTGTCCAATCTCTTCTTCAACTTCCAGTGTTGAAGTATTCACAACTTCCAGAGGCAAGTTGTTGCACTGATTTATTTCTTCTTAATCCTAGGTTGCTTCTCTCTTTGATTAGTTTTGATCCATTGGTTCTTGTCCTGCCCTCAGGTGCTTTGGAGAATAGAATTTCAGTGAACACTTCCTTAAACATATCCCCATCCTTAATCCCCAGGTGTTACCCATTACCACAGTGTTAACCGTGTCATGTGTAGATTCTTTGAATTCTCACTCCAACATGCTTTAATATCCCATAGTCAGAATAATTTCATCCTAGCTCCTAAATGTAATATATGAAGTGTTCTGTCACCATTGAACAGAATGAGTTTAACATTGATTGTGTGATCTAGAGTGAGTTATAGAGTTCGGGCTTCAGTTCTATCATTCACCTGCTTATTAGAGAATAATAAGCAGATTTCAGGAAATCTATCCAGATATTATTTTAAGACTTTTTATATTATTTGTTAAAGTCAAGGCTCATGTTCTATAGCAGTCACACTGAATTTGAAATAAGCAGAAGACTAATTGTAAAGATTGATTCATTTGGTTTAAACTCAGTTGTTCCTTGTGCCTAAGATGAAGCAGATACTTAAAATCGTGCTAGATTTACATAAATGCCGTTAATAGACAAAGACTGCCAGGTTTTTTTTCTTTTGGGGAGGGGGAATTAAATTGAGACACACACGTTGTGTATCTGAGTCGCAAGTTGTCTCTGTAATGTGTTTGGGATGGATTCA
Organism: Myanophis thanlyinensis; assembly: GCA_017656035.1. Classification (NCBI taxonomy): domain Eukaryota; kingdom Metazoa; phylum Chordata; class Lepidosauria; order Squamata; family Homalopsidae; genus Myanophis; species Myanophis thanlyinensis. Next base: position 1,436 of record JAEANM010024319.1, read on the forward strand.
CTGGTAAAAATGATAATTTTTAATATGTCAAGGGAAAGTATTAAAAACATTAGGATGTTAACTATATTTATACCAGTAATTTTAATTACACCAAATCAGAACCTTTTTTTATTTTTGCTTTGGCTCTCTACTTTCTGGAGTATGGTCCGCAGTTAAAATTTTAAAATACAAAGCATTTTCCTTCAGTCTGGCAAAAGTTGCGTATTTGCAGATGACACTACGGTATTAAGTATTCTAGAATTTCAGAGTTTTTGAGTGCACTTTGTCCTTGAATCTCAAGTCACAGGTGAACTTGAATAAACAGAGACAAATGGAGAGCATATGACCTTTCAGGATGTTTATGTTTCCACAGCTAAGATTTGAGAAACTGTACAGCTTCTTAAACTCCTCCTTTGGAGAAACTGCCATCAAGAAACATGCATTAATTTCTAGCTAATATAGTGTGATAAGTTCCTTCTGTGATGATCCGGGCTTGGCACTAAGACAATTGGTATAAGTCCCTTTATTAGCACCAACTTTATCCCCAATGTCCTGTTTCTTTTCAGTCTGGAGTAAAAGTCTCCCACAAACCTATAGCAGCTTCTTGCTGTTAATTTCCAATCCAGCACGGCTGGCAGAATGTCTGTAATTAATAACTCTAACAAGCCAAGGAAATGAGGCTCACCAGTGAGAAATCTTCACACAAATTGAAGCCAAATCAGATAAGCACATGAGAGCATGGCAATAAATCAAATGGCCAGGAAGGAAGCCAGGAATATCGGCCACTATGAACTAGAGAATCTCAGCGTTCCCGACAAATGCTCCACCCACTTGCCTTTCCTTTTAAACTCCCTGCTCAGGTGTTTCCTGTGAAGGGACTCGGGGCCTTCTCCTCCCTCGTAAGCCATGTTGCTCTCTTTTACATTCTTCCCTGCGTGCCCTAGGATGAGGATGAGGAGGGGGTAGGCCTTGGTCCTCGTCTGAGCCCTCTCCTGTTCTACCTCTTTCCTGCTTGGCCTGGCCTGACTGTGCCCTTCCCCCGCCTCCTCCACAGCCAAAGAAGACACTCTCCTACCTCGGATTCATCCTCTGTCTCGGATTCAGAACCTGACATGGGCATGACACCTTCTGCGCAACCTACAGTCAGAATGTTCAAAATGTTAAATTATTTCTTTTCATGTGGTAGGCATAGAGTTGTGATTCTTACTTTTTCCCTCGATGAATATGAACTTAGAGTCAGATTTGCTTTTGGGCTAAATGAAGTGTATCAGAAACGAGGAACCCATGGGCCTCTGTGTATCTCCAGTTCTTAGTATTTGTAGTTAGTATGACCAGTGCTGAGTCATTCTTCAACAGTTTCTGGAAGGCCACCTGTTTTCCACCTGCGCAACTAGCTTGAGAAAGAAGGAATGCATTTGCTTCCACTTCAATTTACTGGTAAGATGTAGTGGCTGAGGGTGGGCTCACACTTGCTCCTTGTGGAACCAGGTGGCAATCATGACTAAGAGGGCCTATGCTCAATATGTACTAATTGTGCCCTTTCCTGGCTTGGGAAGCCCTTCTTTCAGTCACATATGCCCTGGTCAACGCTGATATGAATTACTGCAATGCTCTCTACATGGAGCGATCCTTGAAAAGTATCCAGAAGCAGTTGCTAGCACAAAATATAGTTGTCCATTCAGTTCTAGGGATACATACATGTAATACCTTTGCTGCATGAGCTGCATTGGGTACTGGTTTGCATCCAGGTCCAATTCAGAATGTTGCTTATGATCTTCAAAGCCCTTCATGGCATAGGCCCAGGTTATCTAAAGAGCTGTCACTTCCCTATTACTTTTACCTGTCCTATGCAGGTAGGCAGAAAGAGCATGTTACGGACCCTGTCAGCTAAATAATTTTGACTGGAGGGGTCTAGGAGGAGAGCCTTCTCTTTCATTGCCCCCGCCTTATGGAACATCTTGCCCTCTAAAGTGAGGCTGGCCCCTGCTATTCTTGCCTTCCAGAAGAATGTTAAGGCCTGGTTCTATCAACTAGCATGAGATCCAGTAGTGACATACTATTCTGGAGATGGTTGGTAGCTTGAGTGCGCTGTCTGTTTTTTAAACTTTGTCTGTTTCTGAAAATATTTTATAGCCTATATCAGGGGTGGGCTGCCTCAGGAATTCTGGGAGCTGAAGTCCACAAGTCATGAAGGAGCCATAATTGCCCACTCCTGGCCTATATATTTGCTTTGATGGCTAATAGTTGTTCTCCTCGACCAACTCCAACTAAAGGCTTAATTTGTTCGATCTGATACATCTTCTGTCTCTTTTATGAGTTACATGTAGTATGATGACTTGTTCCAGCTCTTTATCCTTTTATTCAAGCACCATTACACAGTTACATTTATTGCAAATCTATGTGGATTTTTTTTGCCAAAAATATAAATACAGTATGCTAAAAATATTGGAGATCAGAAATGGGCATTCCAGTAAATTTAGCTTTACTTATATTTTTTAATCTTGAAAGTATTCTGTTTTTTGGGGCTTTCTGGTTAGTTCTCACATTAGCTAGCTACATATTTCCTAGTTAGAGTGAACATTTACTGGAAACTTCCTCCTTAAACTCTGCCTGAACTCCATCACCAAACTTTATATGCACTCATAATTGGAAGCTGGCTATTATAGGATTTTGCATATGAAATGTAAAAACTATTTCAGAACATACGGGAATATAAACACAATGTGTCGGTATTCATTAAAGTAACTTGCCTCCATGATTGCAGAATTAGTCATGTGGGAATATATGTCTCTGCTTTAATGAGTTGTGGATAGGTGCCCCATTTGTGCTCCTACCCATTCTTTTGAAGCAAATTCAAAGCATTAGCCAGCTTTACTATCTACCTTATATTCTGTATACAGATTCTGCAGTAGCCTCTGCTTACTCAGGAGAAAGCAGCCATCGTATCATAAACAACAAGAAATCAGAAGTTTTCAAGACATGCCCTTTGCAATGTTTGTAAACTGCCTAGAATTGCTTCCCCAAGTGGGTGGCATATAAGTTTGGTGAATAAAATAAATCAGTAGTTGTTCAGGAGGTAACTTTTTTTAGCCTTAACATGTTAATATTCAGTGTTTATTATTATTATTTATACTTTATTCATAAAACATGAAACTCAGTCAACTGAACATTTAAAAATGTATTATAAATAGTATTGACTGTTACTGATGCTGCCAACATTCTAGGTATCAACCAAGTACCTTCTTAAAATGTATGTTGTTCCAAGTAGCGCAGTTTTTTACAGTTCTGCTAGTGTTATTGCAGGATAATATATTATTATTATACACTTTATTCATTCAGTCAACTGACCATTTAAAAATGTATCACATTGACTGGCACTGATGGTTGATACGGGTTGCTATTATTATTGTTGTTGTTGTTGTTATTCTCTTCTGTTGTATTTAAAACAGTTTTGCTGGGGATGTTGATGGAATATAAGGCAGCTATAAATTACTCACATCTCACAATAAAGTCATTGGCAGGATTTTCTTACGCAATTGTCAGTATTTTGGGGGAGAAGTACAAAAATTCTCTTGCTCAGGATTGGATAGTGCTATGTGAAGGGCTAATTTGTGAACAATGCTGAGTCTGAACAAGCAAGAAAATATTGGTTTGTGGTAGATAACATATTTCTAGAGGTTGACTAAAATATCAAGTATTGCAAGATGAAGAGGAATTGTGTCTTTAGCTACACGGTTTCTTCTGGTCTCTGGTCTTTGGAAATGGCTAAAAGTATAACAATAAACATAAAACATCAAATGGATCAAATGATCTGATGTAGCTTTTTTGAATATGATATTTATTTCAGTTACCTGGTCAACCTGGGTATAATACTTTCTGTGCTAAACAGTGCCTTGAATTTGGAGGGATGTGAGGGATTTTTGGCTGCTGGACATTTTTTAAAACTATCTGACTGATTAAGGTGAATTTAATAGCCACTCACTTAGAAAACTGTAGGCATTTCCTCATTTAGCAAATTTATTTTTAAATCCTGCTAGAAATGAAAGTAACTATAGATATGTATTTTCATTTTGTTCCAGACCTGTTGATCAAACTTCATTCTTGCTGCTTAGATAAAAGCATTTTTATTGTTATGTATAAATAAATGACCAATGAAAGTGAAACTTAGCATTTTCTACCTCATTTGGTTGCTGTTTATTATTATTGGAAGATTACTGGAGGTAATTTCCAGTTTAGTTTGTACTCAGCACATTCCAGTAAATCCTTATATCCAAATCAAAAAGAGCATATTTGTGATTTAGTGCATGCAGCTACCAAAAAATAGCCTGATGTTTATTTATTAAATATCAGCAATTCTAAAAACAGTTGACTAGCAAAAAAAAAAAAAAGATAAGAGGCAGGCAAGAGAGCTAGAGAGAGGCATAAACAATAGCCAACAATTTACATTATCTCAAAAGGATACAGAACTTTCCACAGCCCTTGAAAACAATACTATCCCTAATTACCATGGATGGTCCCACAGACTGAGTGGTCTTTGGTGATTCCAGCTTTAACCCTTTGACATGTTTAATGTTGACATAACAAATGGAAAAGAGAACACCAGGTGAACTCTCTTCTATTCTGCACCACAGAGACATTTTAGGAAACAGGATAATGTATCCAAAATTATCACGGTCTTTGTGTTAAGTCGAAAAGTCTGAAGGGGGAAATCCCTTCTGTCCCTGAAGATGAGCTGATATAGTAGCCTCATATTCCAGTTAGACCTCATGTAAAGATCCTGCATGTAGAGTATGATCCGTTTTTAGCGGTTTGGTTTGTATAGGAAGAAGGCAGTGGAGTGAATAGAAAGGCTGTTTCTTGTTTTCTCTGCTCACATTTGTTGCAAGTAAGGTTCAGAATGCAAGAAGCTGCAACAGAGTTGTCCTTTTGTTGAAGAATAAACAAGCCAACTAAAAATTTCATAGTCAAATTTCTTCTCTCTGCACATGAAAGCTATCTTCTGTGCTTACTAAAAGCTTTTTTCTTATAGCCGGGAGTGTGTGAAGGCAAAAGTGGCAAAAAAATAAAAAAAATAAAAATACTGCTGGATGAAGTAAACAATGTTCTTTGTCTTGGCAGATACCCTGAAAGAAGGGATATGATGAGGTGAGGGTTGCTCTTTTAAATGGAAAATATCTTCATAATCACTCAAGCCAAGCTGTGTGTAGATGTCTCCAGGAAACAAGAACAAGCATTTCACTGTCATGGCTTAGCCTGTCCAAATATACACACCCCTGGAGTTCTTTTGGCTTGCTCCATTATTCTGTTTTATCGTTTGCTGTGCTTTTACTCTTGGCAGGCTCCATTGATGGCACTTGCCACTCACTTATAGTAGGTTCTCAAGTTACTTGTGAATTGCTTTAGAAGATGGATTATTTGTTTTATTAGTCCTGTTTCTCACTAAATGAGCTCAGAGTATGAGGATTGAGCAAATAAGGCCACCTCATTTAGACTAGTCGTTCCCAAACATTTTTGTCTTGGGATTCCTTTACATTCTTAAAAATGGTTGAGGATCCCAAAGAGCTTTGATTTGCATGGATTATATCTATCAATATTTATTGTATTAGAAATTAAAACTGATGATATTTATTTCATAGATTCCCTGAGAGGCTCCCAGGGACTCTCAGTGGTCACTAGAATTGCATGTTGAGACCATTGATTTAGAGGAAAATTTAGACCTTTTAATTTATTACCAAAAGTCTTTGAGAATGATAGAAAAGGCCTATAGCTCTCCAAACTAGGAAAAGAAATATGCTGAGCTCAGGGATAAGATCACACTCCTTAGTTAAACAGTCGATTTATATTTATAAAAAGAAAGTTCATAAACAGTCTAGATAAATACATCTGAGTATGCCCCTTAAAGTAATCTCTTTAAGTAAATTGATATGTATTTATTATTTATAAAGTTGAGGGGTCAAAAGCAAAAGCATCATTTTCTCTGTAAAACTAATTAAGTGTCATTTATTTGCAAGACTAATAATAATGAAAATTATAAAGCAGAAAATATACAATTCAACTATATAAGAAAAAAATCATTGGAGTACAAAATTGTTAATAAATATCCCTGATTGAGAGAAGCAAGATTGTCAGCATTTAATATATATAGTTAAAATGACACTTGTGTTGATGGGAGCAATCAATCAAGAAAAACATTATTAGGAAATAAGAAATTACATTCATCTTTGACTAAACCTATTTTTCATTTTAGGATTTCTCAAACATGTTTGTTGTTAGCGTTGTTATCCCTAAAAGGAAAAAAAATGTCTCAAAGAACCGAGAGAAAATTATGTGTAAACATAAACAAATTGCTTTGTCTAAATAAATAAAAAAATTCATCCAGCCTCCAGTCTGTAGATTAGGCTTTGTTTCTCTGTGTCTCATTCTTAGTCAGTCTGCCTAGACCAGGGGTGGGCAATTATGGCTCCTTCATGACTCGTGGACTTCAACTCCCAGAATTCCTGAGCCAGCATAGCTGGCTCAGGAATTCTGGGAGTTTGCCTACCCCTGCATCTAGCTGCTCTATGGATGTTAAAGACGAAGAGTTGGGGGGGCAAGAAATGAAGTGGATTACTAGAATCTTCTTCTTTTTTCGGCTGTTCCTGTTAGGGGTCGCCACAGCGAATCATCTGTTTTTATAAGTGGATTACTAGAATCCAGTCCATATATTTTTGTTCAATGTACGTTTCCTCCTACCCAATTTGACACCCAAGTTTAATTTTGCTTTTCCATAGTTTTTACATGCAGCATTCCCAAATGCACCTTGATTTTTAGGATATTGGTCAGTTTGATCTCAAGGGAGTGGAAGAGAAATTTCTTTGGGAGACAGCAGAACCTGCTATGCTGGATTACAATTGTTTATATTCTAAATTGCAGACGTCCAATATTTTAATTTACTTTTGCTCTAAAAATGAGCTGTCGGGAGTTCTTGTAAACCGTACACTTGGTTCACTGGTTGTAGTTGGAACAGAACTAGGAGTGGCTGCCTCACCCTCACCCCCAAAATTTTCTCTCTCACAGACCCACACAGATACACACTCCCCTTGCTAAATGTTATTCTTAACATTTAAGCTCTTCTTAAAAGGCTAAATATCCTTTCTGCTCCTTTCTTGGTCTACCTTACTGAAATATAAAGCCTAACTCAGGGCTTGTTAAAAATGGATGTTTTTGTTCAACAATTTTTTTTGCTGTAATTTAATTATGTTGAAAGCAATGTCCACCTGGGTTCAGTTCCAAGGAGATAAAACACTGGAAACATGGAGGCTGATTGGAGAGATGGTTTATTGATGAACAGGTCCACATGGTTTGAGGTCCTGGGCAAAAAGGCACCCATGGCTGAGAGAGAGAGAGAGGATTTTATATCCTCTTTTGGGTTATGACCTTGCTTCCTGTTCCTGTGGCAAGAGCAAGTATCCTGATTGGTTGTAGGCTCCCGTGTGTCCTTGGGTCATGATTCAAATTTGGTTGAAGTTTTTGGACTTTGTTTGTGCCATGTGATGAGTTGGGTAATCTCACCATGTCTGAGGGTGAAGGTCTTTTGTGTTGTAGATAAAGCTAGCCCAGTTTTTTGTCTTGCAGATAGGTTGGCGTCAAAATAGCTGCAGGGAGCTAGTAACAAAGGTGGGGATTGCTTTCCAAAAGTATGTTTCTCCTTTAGGGAAATATATTCTGCCCTTTTTAATATTTCCTAGAATATTTCATTCTCCTAGGAGAGGGGTGGGTGCTAACTCCCTACAATCAGGAAAAAGAATCAAAGCAATAGGTTAAGAAGCCTAACCGATGCAGATAGAAATGTCCAAGAATAGATTGCTGCCTGTACTAAAATGCGATGCTAATTGTTGGATCAGAGAAGAAACCAAGTACACGATATGGCTATCAAATATCTTACCCAAATTTTTGGCATCTCCTAGGAGTGAAGCCACTATTGGGAAGAAATCTAAGACTACAGGAAGTAAAACGTAAGGATCTAAAATGCAATCAGGTGATTTTGCAAAGCAATTTGTATTGGGGGATGGGGGAAAATGGTCCCTAGGAGAAACATTAACCACTTCTCAGTTCTGAAGAAGGCAGAAGCTACCTATAGAAGCATATAATTTAGCCATTCAAAGTCAGCAGATCCACTTCAGGGTAAGGTGCTAAATTAGATACATGAGAGAACGAGGAGCCAAGAAGAGAACAAAATAAGTTTAATGTGCAAAAAACTAAAAGAAACTTCTCCTTCCCAATGTTCTTTGTTGTGCTCTTTCAAGCCATTTTTTTTTAAAAAGATACATTCCCTCCTTTCCAGGGTCAGATTAGAGGTTACAGGGAAAGGTATTTCTCAGTTGTACAGCAAGACAGAAAAAGAATGGGAGAGACAATGGGTTATAATTAGGTTTTCTAATCTGGGGGTGCTTATCTGTGACAAGATAACCAACGTCTTACAACTGCAAGCAATTTCAGCATCGCCCTATACTACTATAGAGTCAATGGATCAGATCAATGGATGAGGAACTCTGTTTCAAAGCAGTTATGGGTCAGGCTGGAAATGACAACATATCATTACTTTGTGCTTGCAGAATCTGTCTGTGCACTCAATTGGAGAGGACCATTGACTTTCCTGTCTCCCAGTTCTTGACCTTCTGTTGGCATATCTAATGAATGCACCCAAGTGAAGAACGGCAGAGAAAAGTCTGTAGAGATTCTCAGTTATCCACGCCATGGTTGTCCCAAAGGTGCTTTTTCAGGAGTTAACTGGACATTCTTGTTTTTTCTTTGAAGAACTTACAATTTGGACTGAACACCCTTGGAATGGATTTCCAGAGGGGAGGGGATATTTCAGACTATAGAAATCAGGAGCACTACTCGGGTGATCCTGAGGACACAGATAAACCTCCAAAGCCTTCAAGGACCCTCTAAAAGGATGCCAATGACCAGCTGTCTGCCAGGAATATAAATCCTTCAATTCCACACCCTCCCATCAGAGCTGAAGAAGCTTCTTGGGTGAGAAGTGAAATGTCTTCAAAGAAAAAATAAGTCCAGTTGCCTCCTGAAAAAGCACCTTTGGGACAACTGCAGGGAAAGTTACCTGATATATATGGCCATCCATGGACACAGGTCAAGTAAAGAAACATGCACTGAAATATTGCAATGCAAATTTAGGTAGTCCTCGACTTACAACAGTTCATTTGGTGACTGTTCCAAGTTACAGCGGCACTGAAAAATATGACTTATGACTGCTTTTCATAGTTGCGGCCGTTGCAGCATCCCCATGATCATATAACCAAAATTCAACTGGTTTGTATTTATGATCTTTGCTGTGTCCTGGGGCCATGTGATCCCCTATTGCGATGTTCTGACAAGCAAAGTCAATGGGCAAAACAGATTCGTTTAACAACCAGATTGCTAACTTATCAAACTGCAGCGATTCACTTAACAAGCATGGCCAGAAGAGTGGTAAAATGGGGCAAAACTCCCTTAACAGATATCTCGCTTAACATCTGACATTTTGGGCTCAATGGTGATTGTAAGTCAAGGACCACCTATGCCACCTGTTAAACAGGTGTATGCAACATCATGGCACATGTGCAAAAGCACTGTAACTTCATAACATGCCACACTGACATCACAGTGTTTCAATATAGGCTTCTTTGCTGTTGGTGTTAGGGCAGGGTTGGGCAATTGTGGCTCTTTTATGACCTGTGGACTTCAAATCCCAGAATCCCTGGGCAAGGCAACCTAAATAAAATGG
>JAEANM010024320.1:0-11180 GCA_017656035.1 Myanophis thanlyinensis
AAAAAAACAAAAAAAAAACCACCTCCCTCCCAGTTGTTTATCTCAAAGTTCATTATAGGAATGGGCAATGCTACATTAGTCATAAGTGTAGGTAACAGTAATATCTTAAATCTCTTGAGTACTGATCTTGATTATTTGACTCTTTTGAAATAATTAATGCAAATTTTGTTGTGAAGACAATGAAAAGAATATAATTTTAGGCATGTCTGTAGGATGCAAACCAAGGAAGATGGATTACATAACAAGGTACTGTTTTTTTACTTCGGACAGGACACTCAGGAACAATGATGTGGAAAGATTAACGCAAGTATAATCAACTGCAACTTTGTGCCTGAGGTGTTTTCTCACAAAGCAAAATGTGAGTTCAACAATTACACCCCGAGTAATTCATGTTGAATTATTCAATACTATCTTTTGCATCACATATCTTTGGGGTTGAAAGCATCGGGTTTGGATTAGACAGGCATAGATATAACTGGCTACAAATGTCAGAAACATATACATCTGCTTTTCCTCAAGTGTTTGTTTAATTATTAGCAAGATATAAATATTCAGGCTTTACTCCACCCTGGAGTAAATTTCCATTACATTGTGCAAAGGAGCAGGCTCCATTGAGACACAAGAAAGAGGCAAGAGGAGCTACCTGGCTTTTTCTTGAAGTGTGAGCTTGCCACTTTTCAGGTTCTGCCTGGGAGGCAAAATCAATAGGACTTACTACATTACCTAAGGGGATCTTACTGATCGACTGCAGCAGCTTTGCTGTTCATTTAACTATAACAATGAGGTGTAATTACTAATGAAGGGAGGAATGAGTGAGCACGCTAAGAGAATGCTCTTCTGTTGAGCCTTATAGAAACCGTCTGTGAACATGACACTTTTCATCCCTTTGGGAATTAAATACATATAAATTAAATTATATGCTCAACTATGCAATACGGATATTCCTCGACTTACAACAGTTCATTTAGTAACCAAAGTTACAACAGCACTGAAAAAAGTGACTTATGATCGTTTTTCACACTTACAATCTTTGTAGCAGCTTCCATGATCATATGATCAAAATTCAGATGTTTAGCATCTGGTTCATACTTATGGCCATGACTGTGTCCCATGGTCATGTATCATTTTTTGCAACCTTTTTACAAGCAAAATAAATGTGGAAGCCAAATTCACTTAACGACCATGTTGCTAACTTAACAACTGTGGCCAGAAAGGTTGTAAGATGGGGCCAAAACTCATTTAACACCATACATTTTGGTCTCAGTTGTATCGTAAGTCAAAGACTATCTGTACTTTAAAAATACTTAAGGACTTTAAGTAGTATTTCATTGGATGATGGCAAGAAAAAGGCAAGGGGCAACAGGTTGTTTTGGGTCCCTTCTGCATACTTTCCTCATACTATATTCTATGCTGTTATAAATGTTTCGCCCAATTTTTTGATATTGAAATCAATGGCCCAATAAATAGGAACATGTAGAAAAAACTAAATGCAGTGAAATAACTCATGGAAGTAAGTACATTTTTACACATTAGCTTTACCACTTTGGAGGAAAAATATAAATTCATTTGATCATTTCAGCTACTACTGAGGATGGGGTTATCTCTGGTAATCTTACTATAGACTAGTATTCATGATGACAAAATCCAAGTGGAAGTCCATGTATTGATTTTACAAGTGATGTAAAATTTAGGAATGTTTTCATTCTGAGGCCTCCTAAATGCTGACAAAAGTAATTTTTATGGCTTTTCCATTTTCCCCTCTTTAACAGGTTATTACTCATAAGAAAAAATAAAACAAAGCAGTGGTGGGAAAAAAAGTAAAATTTAATGAATTTAAACAGAAGGTATCGCAATGGAACTATTCTCTGAAAGCATCCTAAAACACTGGAGCTTTTCCACCTGCTTTATTTATATGAATACATTGAATTGTCCAAAATTGTAGTTTCATTTCACCAGAACAAACACTGGAACAAAATCTGCTAATAATCAATGCTGAAAACATATAATTAAAATAAACAGGATGAAGTCTGAAGGGAACACAAAAATATAATGTCATTGTGTGGCTATTGTTTGGTTCCTCAACAATTTTCAGATGCTTTAATCTTGTTCATCTCAAGTGTATACTATTTCTACTATTCAACCTAAGAAACTCAGGTAAACAGAAATCCTTTTCAAATGTGCCAGGTCAAATAATTCCATGTATTGAGAACTAATTATAAGAGATAGAAAACTACAGAGAACTGGAATATTCATATTATATTATGGTATGAAGGAGAATCTTATTTTACGTTTCAATAATGTTCTTTTATATTTTCAATGACTAGACAATGATTTCTTATATATGAGTTCTATATAATCCATATTACCCCATACCAGGGTATAGGTGTCAAACTCAAGGCCCGTGGACCACATCTGTCCCTTGGGATGTTTAGATCTGGCGTGCAGGACCACCCTGGAAACAGCAAAGGAGTGGCTTGTAGTTCCTCTGCCAGCAAAAATGGAGCTTGTGTGCAGCCTTTTCAATCTCCATTTTTGCTGTCTGAGGGTTGCAGGAGGCCATCACAGCCAGAAACAGAGCTTGGGAGCCCATTTTCTCTGTCAGAGGGCTTGGGCCTCTAAAGGAGCCCCTGATACTAGTGACGTCAAGCTGGCCACAACTACCCTGGCTACGCCAAGCCCATTCCCCCAAGGTCAAACACAACCCTGATGTGGCCCTCAATGAAATTGAGTTTGATACCTCTTCCCTGTGCTGGTATACTGGTATTTATATATGCAGTTGTACACTACAGGCAATGAATGCAGTAGGATAAAATATTTGCCCCTTCTTCTAATAGTGCTACTACTACTAAAAGTATGACTTCAATCTTACTGAAAATTACTTCAAGCATCTGGTATTCGTTTGGAGACTTCAACTTTTGAAAAATGCTACAATTCTTCCAGATTAAATCAAATTTTTCCTGCCTATGAGGGTGAACTAAGTTCTCTCCCGCAGAGAATGAAAGAGCACATACTTCTGAGAATGCATATTTACCATAGTATTGGAAAGGAAGAAAATATAACTTGTTATTCCAACATATTGAATGACCTTAGCAGTTTTATGAAGATGTTAATCAGCATTGGACTATGTAAGAATGTAAGGATTAAGATGGAATCCCAAGTGCAAGGATCATTGAGTTGAGCAAAAATTATATGCAGCAATTTCTTCAGAGAGAAAAGCTTATGTATTAAATAGATTATGCTCAGGCAGTTTTCCCTGCATAACTAATAGCAATTTTAAGCAAAAAGTTAGGTTCTACTCCTTTTCCATTCTGCATCATTTTCATGATTACACCACTATGATTGCTATTTAATTAAAAAAAATATTTATAAGATCATATGTAAATAGTTATACCATTACCAAAATCATTACTACAATCATACTTTAATATAGAACTCTCTGAATGTATGTATTATGTTTCATAAAATAATCATATTGTTATATATATTTTTCATCTTTGACAAATGCTTTTGCTTACTATGATTTATTTTTACTCTAATAACACCTCTGGATCCATTCTTAAATCTGGTTAAACCAATATATTAAATAACTATGCCCCTGGGCTCAGTTTTTGATATTGTATGTTTTTTTTAATAAGGAAGGGGCTAATCATTGGTTTTTTTCCATAGTGTTTTTTCGACTTCCCAGTCTGATGTACAGATATGAGATTACCTGCTATTCTCTGCAAGATCGCACCTATTTAGCATTCATGTTCAAGCAAAATCAGAAATAAGTTTCTACTTGTTTGGCACCTAAATGACCAAACAATTCAAGGTAAAAAAGAAAGTATCAATGCCTTGGAAAAACCGTGGATTATTAAGGGAACCTTTAGAAGAACTTTGGCTCTGCTTTTTCTCTAAGACTGTTGCAAAGGCTACTGCTTGTTTGCAATATTCCAATTTTTCAATATTTCTATCCAGTAAGTCTAGTTGATAAAATGAGTCAGACCATATTAATATGCAGATGGTGTGTTTATACCTGACAAACTATGTCAAGTTCCCTCATGGGACCTATGGAGGAACCTCGTTTTTAAAAGTGCCTTTCTGCTCTGTTTTCTAAACTTAATCAAAATTTCCCTGCATTTAGAGTTCAAAAGAAAGAAAAGTCCTGAAAAGAATTTAAAAATTCTTTTCCATACACTGTTTTCATACCTGGAAAAGCACTGCATCTCCATTTTAAACCTCTTATGTCCAGCCACCAATCCTACTCTATAGAACAATCAATATTAAACTAAACTGCAAGAATATGCCAGAAGCAAAAGAAAATTAGTTGTGGGGCTTGCTATATAATAATAATAAAGAGCAAGTTCTCATCTCTTTCACATTGTGTCATGTTCTCCTAATTTCAAGATGCAAATTAATTTCTAGACTGACATTTAATGGGTTTGAAAAGGGTACTTCATTTAATTAGGAAGAGTTAACAGATCCATATAATTAAAAACAGACATTTTAATGAAAATGCAATGGAAGTAATTGACCCTGTTTTAAAATACCTACCATCTGCTATTTTAATGTGCACTCATAGGAACAATGCAGATATATAACATTTCTTTAATCCTCCTTCTAACTGCACAGTGTTAATTAGCTTACTTCTTTGAGATATAGCTGGGGAAATTGTATTTGGCCTCTAACCCAATTGTCACCTTTATTTCTTATATGATAAATTCAACCAGGGACAAGTTCATCACTGTCACGCAGGGGCCATCTCTGAAAAAGATCCTGCATGATGTGGCAAAATTGATGACACACTGTTTTTCCATTTATTATTTTAACCTTTTATGTACTTTTATGTGCCTGAGCTAGAAATAATCTTAAAGTGTGAGCCAACAAAATTAGAAACAACAAACATCAGCAATTATATAAAAGCTTATTGGAATAAGTGAACTCCCAAATCAATTAACGTACCTAAATCTCTGTTGCAGTAACTATATCTTCATTGCTCAAAAATAGGAGTAGCAATGAAAACAAATGATCTTTTAATGTGCCATCACTTCCAAGGTTCTGCTTGTAATGTTTGTCCCATCCTGCTAGATAGCAGGGAAACTCAGACCACTGCATACACTATTAAACTAAATAAATGAAGTGTGAGTATAAGACATGTTGAAAATGTAAAAAAAAAAAAAAAATCAAAATATTGATGCGAGCCCCAACATTTCGAATCAGGCTTAGAAATAGGCAATTGCAAATTTCATGGACTGTATGATGTATGCTGAACATTTATTATGAAACTTATTGCAACTTTTGCTCCAACATTGTTTTACATCGGGGTGGGGGGCAAACTCCGTTTCATTGAGGGCTGCATCAGGGTTGTATTTGACCTCAGGGGGCTGGGGTGGGCATGGCCAGGATAAGCATGGCCAGCTTAATGTCACTCGTGTTGGGGGGGTGCCTGTTGTGACCTGAGTGTTTTGTCAGTGAAAATGGCTCCTGGACTCTGTTTTCAGCTGAGATGGTCTCCTGCAACTCTTTGCCAGAGAAAATGGACCTCAGGAGGCTGTGCGTGAACCTCCTGAGCTCCATTTTCTCTGGCAGAGCCACCCTAGACCAGTCCTTTGCTTTTTCCAGGGCAGCCCATGGGCCAGTTCTAAGCACCCTGTGGGCCACATTGACATCCCTGTTTTACATAAATGATTATCTTTATGTCTATTTTCTTCCAGGCTGCCAAGCATCCACCCAACTGAAGTTGGTGTAACCAGCTTTTGCTTCTTCTATATAGATCTGAAAAGGATAAACAATCCCAGAAGCATTCCAGTGGGTAAGAAACTATTTTCTAAAAAGTTTCTGGGGGAAAAAAAGGTTGAAAGCCAGAGTTGTTTCATTCTGGATAAAACTTTATTGTATTTATGCACATCAAGTTGATTAGCATCTTCAAATATAATCCATCATCCTTTTAGAATGACAAAAGAGAAAAACACAGATTTGTCAGTACACTTTAAAACTATCACTTGAGGTACTCAGTAATTTAATGAATTGCATTATAACATGGTAATTTTATATATGAACAATGCAGCATTTCACATAATGCTATATACAAATCGTATGAACAAAAACACCTTTGCAAACCCACTGGGAAAACACTGAGTCTACTCTATATGAAACAGTACTGGGGATTATATATAATACATTGTTTTTTAGTTATATCAAGCCTTGAGCTACATCTGCCTCAACTTTATTCCCTTGAAATGCTGGGAGCTGGCTAGTATTCCAAATATATCTTTGATGTTTGTAATCACTCAACAGAGGATGAATTCTGTACAATACAAGATGCAAACTCACCCACATCTTGAACAGAGAGGAAATGTCACATCTATTTATGGCTGGTATTTTTTTTTCTTTCGTACATACAACTGTACAAAAATAATTCTGCCCCCTATCTTGGAAAGCAGTGTGTATGTGCAAGAAAAAGGAAAAACAAAGGCAGAGAAACACTCCCCAGAAGGCTACTATTATATTTTGTTGTCTTTTGATATTACAGCAAGAGTATAAGAACCTGAAAACTTTTTTAGCCATAGATTACAATTTTCGTGAATAGAAAACACAATAAAGAATACACTTAAGGCTAAAAAATAAAGTAAACAGACATTTTCTAGCCAGCAAGACAGTCTCCCTATTTTCTGGATCCTCTCGTTCTCTCTTACTGCCCCACCATCCATTCCTTGAACTAGTGGACTACCTAGCTAGTTGCTGCAAGAAGATTGCAGAGTGATTACTAAAATGGCATAACAAAATAGAACATTGCCAAGCCATCACTAGCCATTAGGATGAAGTCTAAAACTATTTGGGCATTTTACAGCTGAATAACATCAAACGTGGATAAATTAAAATGTGCTTAGTAAAAAATATATCCAAAGATTGAGAAAATTATTAAAAGACAAAATTGAACAGTGGAAACACCAATACATATCCATCACGTAACTAAGATATTTGTTACACAACACTCTGCTGAAATTGTTACCCAGACACAAGCTGAACTGAACAGTTTGGATCAAAAACCAAGAATCATTATGCATTACATGTGCAAAGTGATATTGATAGATTATTGGTGTCCCACAGATTTAGGGGCAGAGGTTTACTTTAAGTCAAATAAAGTGTCAAAGAATAATAGAATAACAGACTTGAAAAGGACCTTGGAGGTCTTCTAGTCCAACCCCCTGCTCAGGGATGAAGCCCTCTACCATTTCAGACAGATCATTGTCCAATCTGTTCTTAAAAACTTCCAGTGTTGGAGCATTCACAACTTCCTCAGACAAGTTGTTCCACTTTCTAACTGTCAGCAACTGTCAAAAATTTCTCCTTACTTCTGAGTTGTATCTCTCCTTGATTAGTTTAGAAGAAAAGTAGGTACAATCGATTACATAAAAAAACAACCAAAAACAAGTTAAAAATTTGAATTTACTGAATGTGTAAGAAACAAAATTTGAATATTTAAATAATGTAATAAAAACACAAAGAGAAAGCTGGCAAAGAAAAGCATTACATGATAAATTTCTACAAAAGATCAAAGAGAAAGTGGTTAAACATTAAAGTTCGGAACAGCTTACAACTGGAATAGTTTATAAAAGAACTAAAAGTTTGATTTTTGCTGCTCATGAGCAAGTTATTCAGACTGATGCAATTAAGGCCCTATCATCAAATGATTCAATGTGCAGAGTATGCAAAGAAGCAGAAAAAAACAGTAGATCATATGAAGACCACATAAATTGATTATAAACAAAGATATAACACAGTCACTGAAATGATTCACTGGAACATCTATAAACATTATAATGTACCTATAATAAAAAAGGGTGGGAACCCAGTGTTGAAAATGAGCAGGTTAAAAAACTGATAAAATCTTGATGCATAACATACCAGAATTATCTGTGGTTGAAAAAAAGAAATTGTGGACAATTGAAATAGCAATACGGAGGGATAATAGAAGTCAAATAATTGGAGAAGATCAGAAAGTGTCAAGATCTGAATATCAAAGTTGAAAGATTATGATATAAACTGGCTGTGATTGTCCCAGTAGTTATCTGCACACTGGATAATATAAAAAAAAAACTTTAGTGGGCACTTAGAAAATGTGTACATTGTCAAATTTCCATCTGTCAGTTACAAAGGCCACACTGCTTGGATCCAGACATCTACTACACCAATATATCACAACAGAATTGGTGATTTCACATTGTTGTGTGTATATATAATATTTATTAAACTTGTATGCTGCCTGATTTTCAGTAACTCTGGGCAGCACACAACAATAAAAGAAATTACAATAAAAGCTATAAATGAGCAAGTTAAAAGATGACAATCATGACTGATGGAATGAAGTGAGGTCTTTGATCTTCCTTGCCAAATTTGGGCCATCATTTATTTATGACCATTTAACAATTACCATTGTTAAAGCTTTATAGTAGTTTCAGTTGACTATTAAAATGAGTTGTATGTGTTACAATCACAACTATATTCCTATTTTATTTAAGCAATACAAAGTATTCAGAAATTACCATTCTCCTCAATGAAAAACAGCCAAAAGTTAATTCCTGTGTGTGTGATTCCTGTGTGTGTGAAGATTATAACAGAACCTCTAACTAATTTAGAGCACTAACTTTCTTATTTCTTAAAATTCACACCCTGCTTGTTTATAAATTAGGTTTTACACTGAAAAGGACCCCTGAAATAAGACTCATCATAATCTATTTTTATTTTAATAAAGGCACCTTCCTTCCTCCACGGAAGCAAGCAATTCAGAATAGCCCATGCATGTATACAGGATATTATTTCACTTGTTTCCATTAAAATCATTTGCAGGGGTGGATGAATACTTCAAACAGCTATAAATCCTCCCACTGACATTCTTACTTTTTGGAAAGTAAAGCCAAAGCCAACATCAAAGTTATTCTCCCCTGCCAAAAAGAAGGGGAATTTTTTTTCAGCTTGAATCAAACAGCTGGGAATAGTGCAAGTAGTGAAATAAACTTACTTAGTAAGAATACAGATAACTTTTACTCTCGTCAAAAAAACACTAAATGCTTTTATGTGGTGGTTTCTGGCCACTGCAAGATGAGAAGATGTTTCAGTGGAGACCTATATCTGGAGCTGTTTAAACATTTACTCTTAAAATAAAACAGCCTTTCTCCAATGTCATGTACATAGCAGATTGGATAGATAGCTGAGACAGGCCAATGTTGGCTCAAAGTAGGAGTATCCACCACACTTGGAGTTAGGATCTGGTTTAGTTTACAGGTGGCTATATTTCTCCATTTTTAAAAAGAGCAGAGCAACTGAAGATACTCAGGAAAATGGATGCTGTTGTCTTGTTATAGTGAGCTCATTTTTTCTATTGGAAGGCTGGGCATAGCTATTCTAGATTTGGCAGGTCCAGAGACAGACAACTTCATTTTATACTTGAGGGTATAATAAGTACAAATAGCCAAGTAAATGGGGAAAGAAAGTAGAATATAGTGAAATGTGCTGCACTAATGGCAGCCCTCAAGAATCAGTGAATGATGATGACTCAGGGGTCCTGTCTGGTGAGGTGTAGTAAAAAAGAGTTCCTGGCTGCCTATTAAGGCTTTTTTATTTGGCCTTTTATTTGGAATTGCTTTTTAATTTTTATATTTTGATTTATTGTAAGCTGTTGAGTTGGGAGGCTAATAAATGCTCAAATAAACTCCTCTCTAGTTCCATCCTGTTAGGAAGTGACTTCATCTTATCTTTGTTCTTCTCCTAGACAGGTCTGCACATTTCTTGGCTGTAGTCAGAATTAAGAGAATGTAGAAATGTTACTGGAAATAAAAATGCTGTAGATTAGTGTTTTACTTGTAGTATACTAATATCCCTTTCTAATTAAAATAATATTAAAACAATTAAATATAAATGAGATCCTTTATTGTGTCTTTGGACATAATTTGTTGGCATATGTATATATGCTAATGATACAAAATGAATAATGGAAATATTTTTTTCCATACAAGATAATTAATTAAGCTATTTTAGGATATGGAATACTTCGCAGGACACAGAAAAATATTAGACCAAATTTCAGCATGTTAAATGTAGTTCAAGTATCGAGTAATTATAGATGACAACAAGAAGAATCCAGCTGTACACTATATTTACATGCACAGCTTAACAAATACAATTATCAACCAAAGATAATTGTATATCTCTTCTTCCCACTCTCATATATATTTTACTATTGTTGCGAATGCAACATAGCCCTTTACTCTCCTGAATTAAAGGAATATATTTTATGGCTAAAAGAAATAACATTTTATTTTCATATTTTTCTTCCTCCAGAGTATTTTTTTTAGTTAAACAACAGAGAAATGCCAGATTCTCTGCCTGAAGTCATGTAAACAGACAGATTGGCCTAGTTTCTTTCTTGCTCTAATCTCATACTTAACATTTACAATGTCATATTGCACTTTATTTCAGGCAGATTAATATTATTTTCTTAGGTTCACAAGTCATACCGATTATGTAAGCTATTGCTTTTTAATATATCTTTCCTTGAGGTTGTTTTCAACTGGCATTTCAATGTCATACTATGTTTCTGATTTATCACTTTAAAGGAATAATTTATGCAAAGATAAATTCCTCAAAATCTTTGCAATAAAGAATAAAAAAAAGAATCTGTTTAGCCTCCCTGAAATATATATTTATGCTTGAACGCTTCTTTTATATCTTCATTGTTTCATGAGCGAACAAATTCACTGACAAGCTTCATGCTTTCTCATCAGGCCTTGGTCTATTTTGGCATTTAACTTTCCACAGTTTAATGTATTTATTTGTTGTTTTTATACAACTCATTTAGGGTACATTTCTAAGTCTCAAACTGAAGTTTATACTAAGTATGTGCTTTTTCAAAGACTGCAACCTTTGATACTTCTACTTACAATACATATCATTTCTTTTCATTTCAACATATAGTCATACATGCATAATCAAAAAGTACCTTACAAAATGTGTCAATAAACATAAGCAAACCAGAAAATGTGCTTGCATTTGATAGTTGAAACTGGTTGGCTGTAGCAAAGAAGAGGTCATACAAGAATTGAAAAGATTGTAAGATCAAGTATTTTATTATTATTATTTATTAAATTTATATACCGCCCCCTCTCCCTAGGGACTCGGGGCAGTGTACAGCAGGTAAAAAA
>JAEANM010024321.1:0-11179 GCA_017656035.1 Myanophis thanlyinensis
AGTTTGGCGGGCCGGATTAAAAAGCCCAACGGGCCGGATGTGGCCCGCGGGCCGTAGTTTGCCCATGTCTGGTCTAAATGCTATTGCTATTAGTCTACCTTTCTGGCTCAGATGCTATTTTGACTGGGGCACATTGGGCTAAGACCCTTACTGTGGGAGAGCTCACAGCAGCTTCTGCAGGCACCACATGGCTGCCTCCTGCTAGATGAGAGCATCAGGCACTGCCCCCACAGCTGAACCCCTCCCTGGCAGCCCCATGGAGAGGCCCATAACAGCTGTGGAGCCTCTCGCCGTGACCATAAAAAAAAACACCGACATAGTTGGGTGTTCTGGAAAGTTTCTACGAAGTGGATTCCATCACTCCTTCAAATAGGCCACGTCATCTCAAAACATTCAGCTGGGCATTTTGACAGGAGCATCGCCCTTCTCAAAGTGGCATGATATAAATGGCAAACAGAAAAGTTAACTGCTTGGCACAGGCACAGGCACAACTCAGGCCAACTCTGTTTGCCTTCTTTCTTTTCTGCTGCTTCTTGGGGGGGGAGCCCAACCAGGCTGCCCTACCTTCGGTCCGTGGTGCAGAGCGAGCGCAGACTCAGGTACCAGCTCCCCGTCTGGGGGTAGGGAATCCGCAGTCGGGTGAAGGGGGAGGCGGCATTGATGGACAGCAGGAACCCAGCCAGCAATTCTGCTGAGGAGAAGCAGCAGCTGAGGGCAGCTTGCCTGCCTTGCCCCTTTGGTAGTGCAGCAAAAGCCCCCTGCTAGGTCACTGCAGATGGGGAGGGGGTTTCTGACTTTACCTGTCTGGCAGGTCACTGAGGAGTCCCCTTCTGAGGCCAAGGGCACCTCGTGGTTCAAACATGCAAAGATGGTGGCATTCTCCCCACGCAGAGAAGACTAAAGGAAGAGAGACGAGGCTGCATCATCACCCTGAACATTTCAGTGTCTCCTCTTGTCCCCACACTCAGTTCTGACCTCTTGCAGCCTCGGGGCTCCCTTTTTGGGCAGAGGGTGGTTGGAAGAAGTCAGTCACGGAGGCCATCTCTCCACTCCTGCCTGCACCCAGACGCCCCCTGGCCGCCCAGCTTCTTCTGTGCCCCACAGCCACTAACCACTGTTGAGCCCCTCTGCCCCCCAGACCTGCCAAAAGGACGCACCACATTCAGCTTCAGCTCCAGGTTGAGGATCCCTCCACTGTCCAGCACAGGCAGGAGGTTGATGGCAAAGATGGCTGGCCGGTCGGGGGGCACCGACACGTTGGGCCCGAAGAAGATGTAGAAGTGCACTGAGAAGGTGTCCAGCTCATTGCGCAGAGTGGGACGGGTGGGCCAGCAGTGCTCCCCGCCCCTGGGGGGCATGGGAGTGGCTGGGGGCTGGAAGCTGCTGGGGAGGGAGGGGGACAAGAGGTCTGCCAGGGCCAGCCCTCCTGGGGAGCCAAAGGAGTGAGGCATGTTCAGGTGGGAGGCAGGTAGCTGGGCTTCTCCCAGGCCAGTTCGGGAGCAGTCTGCAAAGACAGGGAGGGGGGCATTTGAACTGTGGACCAGCCAGCAGCCCCCATTCCAGCAGCCCTCCCCCCTCAATAGGTCACTCTTGGACCTCCTTTGTTCTCCTCCAGGAAACCCTCTTTGGGTTCCTGGATCCAATCCCAGCGGAACCTTCTGCCAAGGGGTCTTTTCACACAAGGGGCAGAGAAGGTGGCCAAATGAGGTCCCTGGGGGGCTCTCCCTCCCCTCATCAGGCACCCCCACTGAAGCTGCTCTGCCTGACCTGGGAGGTGGGAGATCAAGCGCTTTCCCACTTGGCAGTGCCAGAGGAGCAGCACCCCTCCCTCACTGCCCAGGCCTTCTCTGCCCACCTCTCTCTCTGCAGGACAAGTGTGGTCAGCCTCCCATCACCCTCCCTGGGTTTCTCCCAGGAAAGAACGAGATGCCCTCCCTCAAGCCCACTTTGTTCTCTATCCCTGATGTTCAACCTGCTACTTGAGGGAGGGGAGGGACTGGATGGGACCTAGATGACTTCACATCCATGTCCTGGGAACCTCCGTTTAGGAAAAGCATCCCACCAGGTGGGCTTGTTCCATGAAGTCTCCCAAGAGCAATTCTGCGCTGCCCATTCCATGCCAAGTCCCTCACTGTCACTTGAGGGATGGAGCTGGTGCTTCCCACCCAGCAGCTCCGTCCTTTGTGGGCCCAGCTCACCCTTCAGCTGCACCCCCAGCTGGAAGCTGATCCGGTCGGGCAGCGGCAGAAGCTTCTCCACCAGGATGAAGTACCAGTTTTGCCAGAAGGGGCGCTCCAGCACAAGACGGCAGGGCAGCTGCTCTCGGCAGTCCACGGCTGTGGAGTTGTGCAGAGGGGGGGCCTTGCCACGCACTTTCAGCCCCAGTGGGCAGCCTGGTGCACTCTGGTTGCCCCTGTGGCAGTTTTGCAACTGCACAAGCACCCTGGAAGTGTAGCTGGGGATGAAGACCCTGCGGGCAAAGGAATCTTGTTGCCCTGTATCAGGATGGGCAATTGGTCATCTTGGCTGCCCCAAGGGAGCAGAGGATGCCCAGGATAGGCCTGCATCTTTCAGCTGCATGTTTGGGGCACTGAGGGAAGGGAAAGCTCCCTCTTCTTTGACCTTCATTCTTTCCAAAGCCCCCTGTCCTGCCCCTCATGATGTCATGACTTTCCCAGCATGCATCTTGCTGCCAATAAAGTGGACCCCGGACCCAAAATGATTGTCTTTCCAGGTGACCATTTTTGAACTGGGAGGTGGGTGTGAACCTGATGCCCTGGCTAGGATTTGCGGGGCGGGGGGGGGGGGGCTGGCTAGACCAGAGGGGGCTTCCTTTATTCAAACTCCTTGGGAACATCCCCCAAGCCTCCTCGGCCAAAGGCACATAAGGAAGAGTCAAAGGAGGAGATTTTGTGGGTGAGCAGACCCTGCAATCCTTTCTCTGGGGAAAGGTGTGTTTTGTATCAACTACCTCACGGAGGCTTCCCTCCTTCTTTTATGGTTCCCCCCCCCCGTGAGATTTTATGTTGCCCTGGAAACACCTGGGACACCTCATTATTCCCTTGTGCCCCCCTCAGAATCCCACACCACAAGAGAAGCCCCATTCCATGGGCATGACACTCACTTGTACAGCAGGGACCGATTGTGGGGGGAAAGGATGTGGTCAGTCTCATAGCCTGGGTGCAACACCCCAATGCCCATCAGGCGCTGGACGATGAGCTGTGGCTGGAAGAGATACTGGCAGTCCTCTGCAAGTCCCTGTGGGGGGAAGGGGGCCCTGTCAGAAGACCCCAACCCAGTCCAACTGTCCTCTATTTGAATGCCGAGCCTTTCAGGAAGGCCTGAGGTGCTGCATGGGCCTCACCTAACATTCAGGGGGCGTGGCCGCCCTCAAAATAGGTGTGATGCAAATGCCCTCCTTCTGGCTGCTCCCCACACAAAGAACCCCTTATGTGACCCCTGAATCCCCCCCTCAAGCCCCCCCTCCAGGACAGAGGCAGGGAACTGCCTCCCATTCTCCACCCAAACCTTTCATTCTAGCTGTCTCCATGAAGGAGCAAATTGAGTGGGTCAGGGACCTCACCCGCATGCTAATGGCCCCTGCCCTGACCAAGGCTTCTTCCCACTGAACCCCACCCCCTCTCAGAAGTCTCCTGGGGCTTCTCCCTCCCCAAGCATTTTTAAGGGGTGCTATAAGCATCACATCTTCTTTGGCTTTTTTCATTCCATGGTGGCAATGAACTGGGCCACAACGTCCATTATCCCCGCCCAGTGCAGCAGATTACTTGCCTTTGCTCCCTCCCTGGGACTGGCTCTCCCAGATCCTCCAGGGATCTGCCCTCCTGCAGCTGGAGAGAGCCCACACTCACCTTGACGGAGATCTTGCCCTGCTCTTTGGGCAAATGGGCAGCCAGGAACCAGTCCCCAGGCAGGGGGCTGGTGATGTTGAAGACCCCGGTGGTCCTGTTGGGCAGTGTCCAGGTGAGGGTGAGGGCAAAGGAGCCAGGCACAGCTGTGTCCCTGGGGAAGTGCATGCCCAGTGGGTTAATGACCGGTGGTGCTCCTGAGCGGAAATACCTGCTCCGAGAGACAAAGGCAAGAGTTGGAGGCAGGAGAGCCTGGGCACTAATTTGGGAAGAAGTGGCCTGGTAGGAGGGGGCTGCAAGAGGAGGAGGAGGGAGCTGGAGAATTCACATTTCTCCGCCAGGATGGGAATCCAGCCCTCTGCTCCACGTGGGCCTGGAAAGCTTTTCCTGCCCTCTTCCCTATCCAGGCCCTTCATGAGGCTTCAGGGGATGGCAGGGCTGGATCGGACACCCTTTCATCTGCCCCGCAAATTCACAAAACCAAACATCCTGCTCTCCCTCCCAGCGCAGTTTTCCGTTTCCAAGGAGACTTCATCAACTCTGGGCCTGAAGCTTTGGGCAGCCCGCGGATCCTGCACGGGGCCCGCTTAAAGGTTGAAGAGCTCCTGGACAGAAACGGGAGTGCTACAGCTTCTCTGGGAGGTCCCGCTGCCAGACTAACACCCCCACCCTCACTCTCAACTCACACGGTGATGCTCCGATCTGGGCATCGGTCCCCAAGGGTGCCGCCCTGCTCCTTGAAGGTGACCAGGTTCCAGACGGCCACCGCCGTGTCCTCCGGGATGCGGAAATGGAAGAGCTCCAGGCTGGTGAAGGAGCGGAAGGCATTCAGCTTGCGAGGCGTCCGGGTGAAGTAGTCGGTCACTAACAGCCCAGCTGGGGAAAGAGAGGCAGGGCAGACGGCGGTCGTTGGGCTGGGCAGGGGCGCGAAGCCTGTCCAAGCCGCGAGGGGGCAGCTAGTTCCTCAAAGGGCCGGGGCTGCTTTTGCTCCGCACAGACCGCCCCTCCCCACACACCGCATTCCTGTCCCACAGCGACACGCACCCAGCCAGCCAACCCTCCCCTCCCCTCCCCGGCTGCCTTCCTTACACCCACCCATCTCGCAGTCCTGGAAAGCCTCTGGCGGCTGAAGGGCACTCAGGCGTTTCCCGAGCACGAGCAGAAGATGCGGTTAGGCACTTTTCTCACCTGCCCTCTCAGCCTCTGCAAAACGGGTCTGCAGCACTTCCAAGGCGAACCAGCAGAAAGTTCAGAAGACTCAGCTGGCTTAAGATCGGAGAAGCTCCTGCCCCCAAACGACCTCCTACTGCTCCCAATCTCCCTAGCAAGTGCACTTATACCCCCCACTCCCAAGGATCGACTCTTCCCCCTACTGGGCCTGCCTTCTGGAAGAAGTGCCGGTGCCCTTCCACACTGTATTTGCAGGAAGAGGATCCTGGAAATGGCCTTTCTGAGGACCATTAGCAGCCTGTAGTTGCAAGGACAGTGGGTCCCTCCTGGCCTGCCCTCTTCTGAGCTGGCCAAGCACCTACTCAACTCCTCTCAACTGTCTATTCCCTCCCCACTCTGCAACACCCCCACACCCCCAACACCTTGGCTCCCCAGATTATCTGGGTGGAAGGCAGGGCCTCTGCCTTTCTAACAGGGACAGCATGGATGACGGATGACATCATCAGCCCAGCAGGCAGAAGATCAAGGCAAAAGGCTGGGAGGGGCTGCTTCTTGGGTGACTCTGCCAAGATCCAGAGATGGAACCAAGGGCAGAGTCAGCCTGCTGGAGGGGTGTGTGTGTGTGTGCATGTGTGTGCACATGTCCATGCACAACCTGTCTCATGGCAAACTGGAAGAAATCTGTGCAGAGAGAATCATTGGGCAAATCAATGTGCTAGGCTGCCTCTGTGAGATTCTCCATCTAGAAACCAAGTTTCCCTCCCCGCCCCCGCTTAGGAGCCCCCTCTTTGGAGTCAGATGGGGGTGCCTACTCAGAAGCCCTGCTTCACCAGAGAAGAGCGTTCTGCCTCCTCCATATGTTTTTCCCCATAGGGCCCAGTTCCCTTTTGTGCGTGGGTAAAAGCCACAACTAGTGATTGTGATATCTAATTAATCCCCCTAGAAGTTGGTCTGAAACCTGTTTCCCTGTAACCAGAATCCATTGCTTTCTGGAGCCAGAGAGAGCAGGCATGGGCCATCTTCTGTTTGGTACTCTAGGGTGAATTTGTCTGTGGTGGCGGCTTTTAAGCAGTGTCCTAATGACTGGTTTTGGTCTGGGGTGGGGAGTTGTTTATGGTTTAATTTACTATTGCAAGCCACTCAAGAGTCTGTTGGAGAGGGTGGCTATATAAATATAAACAAATAATATTGAAATGGTTATTTTGCACCCCCCTTGTCCTTTTTCAAGACCAAACATGCCCAGTTTATTCAGGGAATCCACCTTCAGGCATCCTCCCAGGCTTCCAGCCAGTCCAGCTGTGGACATTTGTCTTCAAGGTGCTCCTGCCAATCGTCCCAGGAGGAGGATCCATTAGGCCTGCTCCTTCTCGATGGCTGGAGTCTTTCATGGACTGAGGACTTCTCTGTTTCTGTTAAATGAGTGGGTTACAAAAAAGGGTGGGCTGCATCTGCAGAGAAAATCCCCTCACAGGTTCCCACCAGGGGCAGCTCAGATGTCCTTGGTGTGTGCATGCTTGCTTGCAGATATTTCACAACCCGATTAGGAAACATCAGGGCACTCATGTGCATCGAGCACTGATGATGTGACCTCATCAGCTCATGAAATGTCTGCAAGCAAGCAGCCAAGCACAGAGAGCAGCAGGACTCCGGAGTTCAACTCCCAGCTATTCTCTTCTGTGCCTCATTTACACTCGGCAAGCTGGAATGAAAGACAGCCTGTCCTCAGAGTGCCTTTTGCTTTGAGCTTCATAAGCCTGGCTTAGACTCACGCCCACAACAAGCCTCAGCTACAGTAGGCAGAAGCCCCTGGGGACTGGCAAAAACAGTCTTCATGGGAGGCACAAAACAGTCAGAACTACTGGGCCCCTCCGTTTCTACTGTTGCTGCCTGGAGCAGGGTTTGATTTGTTTACACCTGTCCAGCCCATGGTTCAATCAAAAAAAGAGCCAACACTCAAATAATATAGACAGAACTAGTTGGCTGGCTGGCTGGCTGGAGTGACATATACACAAATGGCTAAAAACAGGCTAATGAAACCCCATTCTGATAGTCATACAGCATCCATGGGCTTTGCAAAGAAAGAGATTCTGATGTAATCAGAGGGCTTGGCTCACACCAGGCAGTGCCTGGATTCCCAGAAGATGCTGAACCACAAACTCCCCAATGCCACTTTAACCTGAAACAAAGGGATGAGGGACACTCATGGAGCAACCAAGCATGAACTCAGTGTTGCAATGTGCCCTGGCAAGGAGACAGCCTGGTCCTGAATTCTGAAGGTTTGTTCATGCCTGGTTGATGCTGTCATCAGTTTCAGCCTCAAGAACATTTGGGACATGAGCAGTCTGTTCATGCGTGATGGGGAGTGGGGAGAAGCACAAGCAGGGAGGCTCTGGGGTAGTAGAGGGCTCCCCCTTCCACTCCCAACCATCAGCCAAGGCATGCAACAGGTGTGCTATCAGCATCGCTCCTCAAGGTGCTCCTTCTTTCTTAGGTGCTCTAGAAGAAGCACAAAATAATGGAGTAGCCTGCACACAGGCTGGAAGGGAAGCACAGAACACAGAATCCTAGGCAGGAAGGGCCCTCAGAAGTCTTCTAATCTAGTCCAACCCCCTGCTCAAGGCAGGAGACCCTATACTATCCCAGACAAATGGAAGCCCAGTCTATTTTTGAAAACTCCCAGTGACGGAGAAGCCACAGTTCTAGGAGGCAAGCTATTCCACCAATTAATTCTTCTCACGGTCCAAAAATTTATCCTTACTACTAAGTTGGATCTCTCTTTAACAAGCTTCCACCCATTACTTTTTTTCCTGCCTTCTGGTGCCTACCTGGAGAATAAGTCAATCCCCTCTTCTTTGTGACAGCCTCTCAAGTACCAGCAGGTGGCTGTCCTTCACCCCTGATCCTTCTCTTTGATAGGCTAGCTCCCTCAACCATTCATCATATGATTTATCATCTTTCTTGCTCTTCTCTGCATACTTTCTAAGGTCTCGGCATCCCTTTTTGTATTACGGTGACCAGAATGGTATGGAGTACTCCAATGTGGCCTCACCAGTGCAATATAGGGTGGTAGTATAATTTCTCATGTTCGTGATGCTATCTTTCTATTGATGCATTCCAGGACTGCACTGCTTTCTGGCAACTGCAGTACACTGCTGGCTCACACTTAAGTAGTGGTCCACCAGGACACCTAGATCCTTCTCACAGTTACTATTCTCGACCCAGGTACCTTCTATTCTATACCTATGCATTTCATTTTTCAGTCTTTCCTCACTGGTGAACTGTGTCTTGTTGGAAAGGACCCAATGCTCGGGTCTGCCAAGATCCTTCTGGATTTTGACTCTATTATCTAAAGTGTTAGCAATTTTCCCCAGCTTGGTGTCATCTGCAAATTTGCTGAGCTTCAGTCTCCTCATCATTTGTTAAGATGTGGAAGAGTCCTGGGCCTAAGACAGAGCCTTAGGTTACCCCATTCCATACTTCCCTCCATGTGGATGCAGTCAGCCAGTTGGTTAATTGATTGGTCAGCCAGTTACCAATCCATCTGGTGGTGATGCTGTCTATCCCACATTGTTCTATCTTGCCAAGAAGCAGGCTGTGGTCTGTTTAATCAAATGTGTTACTGGAATCCAAGTATACTTTGACTCAGTATTTTGCTGGTCCACTAATTTAGTCATTTAATCAAAGAAGGATATAATATTTGTCTGGCATGGTTTGTTTTTAAGAAAGCCATGTTGGCTTCTAACAGGCTGAGTCCTTCAGAGATGCATGGCCCTAATGGCTGCATAGAAGCTGAGAAAGGAAGGAGGGGGGAAATCAGGGTCCAATCCATGAATCAGATCCATGACATCTTGGTTTGCCCTCAGTAAACATCTTGGTTTACCCTTTTACTTTGAGCAATCTAGCAACTTCCAATGTGGAGTTTGAAATGCTCCCATCCCCCATGTCTTTTCCAGGAAACAAATCAGAGACCCTCAATTGGACAAACACAAATAAAACATGCTCTGATGAGGAGCCTGTGCATTCAATATCCTGAGAGAGGACAAAAAGCTGATACATAAATTAGGACAATCCCCAAACCCTGCAAGTTTTCTTAGCCACCAAAACAGCACCAAAAACTATCCAGGGTTGGAGGAAGATGGAGGTGTGGCTTCATCCTGAAGAAGGTGGCTTTTCCTGAAGAACCTCCATGGCCTGCCAACCTATCAGTCACATCCTTTGGAAGATGTGTTTGGAAGGGTGCTGCAGCCAAAGACACATTGAAAGAAATGTGAGCAACCCTGAAACAATTTTTGCAAATTCAAGGAAGCACAGAGATTATTCCTTCACTTAAAAATGAGCTCCCTGCTGAAAGCCATCAACTAGGAGGTCATTAAAAGTCCTGAGAGCTGGCAGCCCTTTCCATTGGTTGGCAGACAGGTAGATACCTCTCTCTCCCTCTCCCCATCTCTCTGAGGAGGATAGGAAGGGAGGATAGGAAAAAGTAAAACTTCTGACCTCTGAAGCTGAAGACAAGGAGGACAAGGCCAAAAGGGAATGGTGCCCCCTGGGGTACCAGACACTGCCTGAGGACCTTCCACCTTGGACTGAATTCGGCCCCGGTGGGTGGAAAGGCATCCTTGTCCTCGTTTAAGGGCCTGCTCCGGGGCTCTTTGGGCCCGGAAAAGCGGTTCCCCTTCTCACCCCCGCCTCCGCTGTCCTTCCCCCGCTGCTTCCCGCCCTTTCCCTATTAGCACCCCAGGGTCTTTGGCTAGGGCTGGATGGCAATTCTGCCTGCGGGCGCAGGGCCGCTGGGCGGCAAGATGGCCAGCCCATTCCAGAGAGGCGCGCATCTCCTGCGAAGCTGGGCGGGAGCTGCTCCTGTGCCCGCAGCGCCGCAGGCCTCCCAGTCTCGCCGCACCGGCGCGGCTGGTGTTCAGCACCGCGGTGGGGGACAGCTCCGGGCGGGCGGCCGAAGGGCTCGGGGCGGCTCCTTCAGCACCAGGGGCCCCGGACAGCTCCCGCCGGTCCACTCCCTCCGCCCCCCCGGCGCGCACTCACCGGCCGGCGGGCGCAGGCTGAGCCCGGCGAGCAGTTGGAGCAGCAGCTGGAGCCGCCCGAGAGCCGCGCAGCCCATACCGAGAAGTCGGCGCCGGGACGGGCCGCCGCGCTCGGGCTCTCGCAGAAGTGGCCGCAGCCATGACGTCGTCGGGGCCAGCTGCCGCCCGAGTGCCGCGCCTTCCTCATTGGCCCGGCGCGAGAGGCTGCCCGGGGAGGCCGCGGGTGCCCATTGGCCGTCACAGCCGCCGCTCACTCACTCACTCGCCCGCGGAGCAGGAAGACTCCGCCCCTGCCACGGCCTGGGGGGCCGCCGCGCCGACCGGCTGTGCGCTTTCCCGGCGTGGAGGCGGCAGCTGCGGCGATGGCGGCGGCGCAATACGCAGGCCCAGAAGGCGGCGGTTTGAGCAGAGCGGAGCCGTTGGCGCCCGGAGCGGCGGAGTCTCGGAATAAGGAGCGGGAGTTTGCCTTCCTGCCTCCGGAGGACCCTCGCAGGGAAGCCTGCCGCCGGAGAAGCGCCCGATCCGGCCACAGCGGGGGCGTAGCATGCCTGGGGAATGGCCGTTGGTACCTTACGCAGCTTAAAACCCCATCTCCAGAAGTGTGGGGGGGGGAGTCCCCCTCTGCAAGGTTTTCCCTGAAGGGGTTCGGGCAGCCGGAGACTTTCCTTGGCGGACTTTCACTTCGTATTCAGCACTGCTGGCCCTGTGGACTTCGGCCACATTCTTCCCGCATCCCATTGAACGCAACCCACCTGGCGTTTTAGCCTAAACGGTGACCAAATGCCAGCCCATGATCCCGTCAATCACACTGCCTTGATGGACACCAGAGAAACGCGGATTTCGTGGAGCTGGCAAGAAAACTATCCTCCCAGTCTGAGGAGGGATGCTTCCATCTCCAGTATTGATCTTATTGTGGGTAAATTAGGGGACCAAGAAAATGCTATTGGTAGAGTATATTTAGATTATTTATTTATTTTATTTATTTTTATTTGTTTAAATTTATATACCGCCCCCTCTCCCTAGGGACTCAGGGCAGTTTACAGCAGATAAAAAATACATAGACAAAATTTAAAAACCAATATAAAACCATTAAATGAGCTGATATCT
>JAEANM010024322.1:0-11179 GCA_017656035.1 Myanophis thanlyinensis
AGAGAGAGAGAGAGAGGAAGGGTGGATGGGAATGGGTGTCACTGCTAGGCGTGTATGTGAGCCTGTTTCAGCTCCCAATTGCAGGCTGCCCACCTATGTTTAAAAGAAATCTGACAGAAGTTTGTCCAGCTTTGCAGTTAATTACACTTTATTTACTTAAAAAATTTATATAACCGCCCATCTTATAACCAATTATGGGCAGCTCCCAACCAAATGTAAAAGAAACATAAACGCTATAATAAAACTATAGAGCTTAGCATAGGATTCATGATAGTCTTTTACTCTTTATTTCTCCAGTTTGAATTTAAAACAACTGGCAATTCAAACTCCTTTTAAAAAAAAGTTTCTCCTCAGAAAGATCAGTTTTATCAAAGATGCAATTTAAAAAAAAAAGACTCTTCCAGGCTAGGATGTTTTCCAGTTCTGATGAAAATGTTAAGCATAATGCAGTCTTTAGTCCTAAATTTTCCAGTGTCCTTACAATGCTGCTTTTATTTTTTATTATGCCCATACAGAGCTTCAAATACATTGGTATAAAAGCATCCATAATCCTACTTGGCATCTGATTCTTTCAATAGCAACTGGTTTTCAGGACTTGCTGGGGATTGCTTCTAGGTAAAACACTTTGTAAGTAAGTAAGTAAGTAAGTAAGTAAGTAAGTAAGTAAGTAAGTAAGTAAGTAAGTAAGTAAGTAAATAAATAAATAAATAACTAGTTTTATTTTTTAGATCCTCGCGGTGATTTCTTGTCACGACTCTGAATTTTATACAATTCTTTAAAGGCTGTGGGTAGTGAGATTGGATTAATTAGTCAAAACCACCCACTGTTGATTGCTTATTATGAAATGCTGGGGAAAACCCAGACTACTTATATAAATAATTTTTATAAACCACCCTAAATTTTGACAAGTTAGGGTAGCATAGAGGTAAACAGTTAGTCAAGGAGTAGCAAATACACATTGTAATGCATTGGGAAGGCTGCTGGTCAAAATTGTCCAGTATTAATGATGTCAAGCCTAAAAGGACATTTTTGGATTGGAAGCTTTTCTGCTGAACAGTATTAGCCATTGCTTTGCATATTATATTGGGCCTTTTAGCTTTGACACATTTTTTTTCTTATTTCTGCAAGGCTACTGGGTTGGAGGAGTGGAGGCAGATAGAACCTACTCGGGGCTGTTATCTAGTCTGTGTTCTTTTAACATAGTTTTCATGGGAAAGTTTCTCTGGGTTGTGAACACCTGTTAGGGGAAGTCCTGAATGGAATGTTAGAATTTTCTTTGAAGGGGTTGGTGAGAATTTAACATGTGATATTTAGTGCGGTGGAACTTTCAGTTTTACTTGGGTGGAGAAAGCCTGGGAATTTTAGATTCAGGATTTCTCCAGACTGTACAAGAACAATATCTTCAATAAAATCTTATTATATGGACTTTCGATTCTTTGGAATTCTGATTGCATTGCTGATGTTGTGTGGAACCCTGACAAATGGACCAAGAGTGCCTGTAGGAGGGCATGTCAAAAGAATCAAGATAGTGGCTGTGATGGAAGCCTTGTTCTTATTTTTTTTCATGGGTCGTCCCCTTTCTTCCAATAAAGAGTGTTCTAATTTTGTATTGTTCAAAAGGGCCAGCAGTTTTAGAGCGTAGTTGGGCTGCTGATGAGAATGCAATGCTGAAAGGCTTGTCATCTTTTACACCTAGCTCTCTGTTCTAAGGGCATAGTAGCTTCTATTGAACAAATATACCAGGAAGCACAACAATACTCATATTTTGAAAAAATGCCCCTGGCATGCTGCAGAAAGCCCAGTGTGACCTTTTGAGTTGACAGAAGGTACACATTCCTGTGTTATGCTTTTGCGTTACTCTCTGCAATACAGTCCTCTGAGGCTGTGATTCTACACTTCTAAAAAGTTGAATTCATCTGAAATCAACCTAGGTCTATATTACAGAATGGCACAATGGTACACACAAAAGGTACACATAAATTTTTTTAACTAATTGAAACTTTCTAGGAAATAAGGCTTTCACGAAACACATGCATGTGTGCAGCATATATGGATGTGTCACATGGAAATACTACAGAAGATCAGTGAAATGTTTTCAAGGAGAATTATAAAAGTAAAATGTGTGAAGAAACCCTTGCTTAGCAGGATACCAAACACCAGAATCAGGATCTCCAATGGCAGATGGAATTACTGCAACTTGGATGCCCCTAACATTCCTTTACAAACTCTTTTTCCCCGGGAAAGAGGAAATCCCCTTTTCCCGCCTCTTGGCGTATGACAGCTATCTGATTTGATTATGCTGGGAGTAAAGCGGGATTGTTGTTTCAGATCCTGTGTTGTTTTTCTGTCTTTGTATGCTGAGCAGTTCCCATACCAAATGCTCTAGAGAGATGTCTTTTTGCCCTAATCGTGCTGACTACAGCATGTTTATCTTTCCCAGATATGCTATCTTCATCAATTTTACCAACCCCCTGATGATTGCACATGTTGCTGTCCCCATGCATCATGCCAAAACCCGCTTCTGAACTGGAACTGAAAGAGAAATTTGTCATAAACTCTTCTGTTGGCTTGACAATAGCAAGCCTCATATTTCATGAAAATGAAGTGCCTAGAGCGCTCCCAATAGTTTACAGTTGTGATAAAGAACCGTCAGAGAGTGTGTCAGCCATTAAACAGCCTGGAACTCAGCAGTTCTGATAAGGACACACAAACCGGTGGGCCTTTCCGGGTGTCAAGTACTGTGTCACTGGGGTAAAGGATGCTGCTCTCAGCAATTGCTTCCTGGAGAGCAACAAGTCTTTTATTGGGAGCTTCCTATTGTGACACAAGTTCTTCTTGTCATCTATCTTTGCTCTCCGATACCATTATCACTCGCTTGGCGAGTCAGAAGTGTCAAACATCTTTCTTCCGGTTGCTTAGCTGCAGTGAGACATGTCTGTTGAAAAAAATGCCATGACCTAAGGACTCCTCCCAACATGTGCCTTTCCAATCACTCATAGAAATCTGCAATCATGTTGAGATGTGCAGATCACTGATCTTGAAACCTTCGCATGGATACATTTTGTCTACAAATCCTTGTCATTCCAGCCTATGCAACTTTCAAAGTGCTTTTTTATTTCAGGATGCAAATTGCAAATTTGTTAAATCACTGAATCCTGTACTTGGAATGAAAATATACCTGAAATTCTTCAGACTGCAACCCTGAACACTCACTACAGAGAGTGGGCCTACTTAACACCGAAAAAGAATGTAATTTGTATGGCATCAATCTTTGCAGTAAACAAGTTCAAATATTTTAGGTGAAACAGCCAAGGGAAAACACTGCTAATCAGCCAGCACCTAGAAAAACACTTCCCAAGTCCAGTGTGGCTCCATCACTGAATGCATTTCAAAGACAATGTACACCCCATACTTGAGGTTGCTGCAGTGGTGAAATTCATTTTTTTTTACTACTGGTTCTATGGGCATGGCTACAGGATTAAACCTCACCAAGCCCAGAATTAAACTTCACCAAAGTTACAATGTAATAAGGGGAGAGGCAGTTTCTGTGAGCAAGGCAATAAAGATTAGACTAGAAACAACTGCCTTATTTACAGGATTAACCCTGTAAAGTTAATCTTTACAGGATTAACCCTGCAAAGTGGAGAAAAAAAAAACAAAAGGAGATTTCTTCTAATAACCAGTTCTATAGAACCGGTGCAAACCGGCTGAATTTCACCTCTGGGTTGCTGCCTTCTTCCTCACTGCAAATTCATAATTTGCTCAAATAGTTGTGGGTTACAAAATTCTAGCCAATCAGTCCAAGCACGGAATGTAGTCTTTCCTTTAAGAGTTACCTGAGTCGGTGGAGAAGCCGGTGGTAGAATCTCTGTTTCAGTCTTGACTTTACTGCGTTTATGAATTACCGGATTGACTGTGCTGCTAACAGCCGATTCACTGCTTTGCTTGCTCTAGTAAGGCAAAAATGAAATGGGGATGAGTTCAGTGGTCATGATCAATGTGTTTAAGTAAATGCAGCATTGTGGCATTGTAATTATATTAATATAATTAATATTTATATAAATTATATAAATATGATAAATAAATAAATAAATAAATAAATTGACTGAAATTGGTCAGTTTTAGATGATTGACAAGCACCTGCTGTACATCAACATCCAAATGAATCCAGGAAAAGAAAATATGGTTTTTTTCATCTTAAAGCCTGCCTGCATTTTCTAAATACTATTATGCTCAGTGAAATATTCCTTGTAATGTATTTCACCCAAAAATGTACATGCACATGTATTGTTGTTTGTCTATGATGGACAAATTACATTATTATTTTCTAAAGTAGCAGGAACTGTCTGCAGCCCCGGGCTCAGATAGGGTCACTTTAAGATCATGGGTCTGGCCCTCAGAGATCTCCAATGCTGTTGATAAATGTTACATTTTAATACATCAGTAAAAGAAAATCATTATTAATGTCGGCAACAATTCTGTGCATTGTGTTTGAAATTAAATCAAATATCATCTAGGTCTATCCATTTTGGAGTTTCAGCACAACGCATCAAAATCAAATGCCGACTTTGGCCAACATACACTGCGTTCCCCTAATTTATCGTTCAGGATAGACCTGCTACTGAGGAATAAATCTTCCGTCTCCATTAAAAAGAATCCCTTTGGGTAGCAAAACAGTGTTATTTTTCACACCCTTTCTTTGATGAACATGCACACGGCAACACAATTGCTAGAACTAGCTGCTTCAATGTGAATTGGATTAACCGTATGGATTTCATCCAAGCTGGGAACTTTAGTTTACTTTAACTGATTCATCTGCACATTGGAGACAAATAGCTGTATTCTTTCCAAGTAGATACATTCAGCCTTCACCTGCCAACTAAAAGGCACTCCATCGTCAGAATGCCATCTGATGAAAGGCAAATACACATATTAAGTTCATCTTGTACCAACGCAGCTGCTTCATAATCTGAGTGCCTGTTCTTTTCATAGTAGATCTTCACAGTTCATCAGCATTCACTGCTGGAGGAGCATGAGCACTGAGACACAGTTGGCCAAGGGTAAGACAGGGTAAGAACACTCTATGAGGGGGACCAGAACTGGGAAGACTTGGGATGCCAACAATTTAACATGAAAAGCCAGGGCTGTGGTGAGTGAAAGTGACAGGGCAATTGAAAAAAGTAATGTTAAGAGAGATTCACCTGGGCTTTGTGGAAGTGTTTTCAACAAAACCATCTGAAACCCTGCCAGAAGCTGATGAGGATCCTACCTGGTTGGACTCAGAGATGCAGTTGCTGCTGTTGCTGATCTGAGCAGGAGAAGAGTTGACTGAGATGACAGCTACATGCTGCCGGGCAGGGAAAGTTGGAGATGGCTGTAGAAAAGGAGGGGTATGTCCAAATGCTGAGCTCAGACCTCTTTGCTGGTTCAAAATTTGTTGGTATGTCACTGGGTTGATCGGATGAGGGAAGGTAAAGGCAGGACTAGAGAGAAGGAAGAAAGACAAAACTGGATTGGTGGAGCATTAACAATTACAACAAATTACTGAAGTTTGCCAAGGGCAGTTGCTGAGTTGAAGTCAGCCTGGCTGGGCTACTTCTTCCTCCTCTAGACAGCAGGTTGTCCCATACATGTCTTACTTTTGAATCTTAAAATCTTTGCTTGCAAAATAGGCAGAACTAACAAATGAGTTGGATCCCTAATGAACAATAAGATTGTAGATTATTACATTTTCTTTTGGTGCATTCTGGATTTTCCAAGGAATCCCTTTAGGCTTAAGGCAATTTCCCTTGACTTTATGCTTTTTTTGTTTTGTTTTCTGAGACTTAACAAGATCACTGGACCTGGTCTTTGTCAGTTTGCATATTATCTCATTGCTGACCATGAATTACACATGGTCAGCCCAAGATTATCAGGAGATCACTGATGAGCACTAGAGATTTTTTGGGAGCCATGTATCATTCAAGGTCAGTATTTTTATTGCAATATTGTGTACTGTTTACTATAGTTTCCTGGCATTCAGTGGCCCTGCAACTTCTGCTATTTGAATCCTTCAAGGGAGGAATTGTACATGTAGAAATTACTGTTTACTATAAATTAGGAATTGGATTAATGGACCTGTAAAACCCCTAGATTTACCAAACGAAGTACAATAATGTGCTGATGCTTTAAAAGAATATTTACTCACACTACCAGGAAGTGTGAGTCTCATTTTAATTATTAGTTTTTGATTAGTGGTTCATCTAAGGATTGACACATTTATAAATAATCAGGGAAAATAATTTAAATAACATTGCTCAGTTGTTGATAACTTGGGTAAATAGATACAAACTTTAAATAATTGTTTACAGTTGACAGAGATGCACAGTTTCTGAAGAATATAAAATAATCCACTTGAGGCCTGCTCACTTTCAACTTAATGGAAAAAGACCA
The DNA here is from genome assembly GCA_017656035.1 of Myanophis thanlyinensis. NCBI lineage: Eukaryota > Metazoa > Chordata > Lepidosauria > Squamata > Homalopsidae > Myanophis > Myanophis thanlyinensis. Next base: position 6,433 of record JAEANM010024322.1, read on the forward strand.
TATCTCTCTTTCTCTCTGTTTCTGAATCAGGGAATAGCTTCATCTCTGTACCAATGAAAGTCTTTGGAATCAGTTTGCAAACAAGACATCTGTGCAAGTTCCATTTGAAAAAGGTTGGTTTTAATCACCAAACAAATACGACTGGGTGTGAGAGAATTAAACTGATTATTCTGGGCCTATTGCTTTAACTGTAGAGAAGACATGGGCATTTTACAATCTCTGGCCTCTTGATTGTCTTGATTCAAAATTAAATATGGCTTTTTTGCTAGAAGTACCAATGGGGGAAAGTTAAGTTTTGGCAAGCCTGGCAGGCCAGCCCATCTCACCCTTCAGAAGGCAGATGGACAGGCCCCTCTTTGGGCTGCCTATGGTGCAGTAGATTGGTCCCTCCTAAGGCCATCAAAGACCTGGTAGACTGGTCCCTCCTAGGCCATGCACACAATACAACTGCATTGCTTTTATTTTGAAGGCAACTGCTATTTTTTAAAACAATTTATGTATGTACCCACTTGCATGCCTATGCACCTATTGGTTTAGCTCTCCAGAAAAATCCCAGTTTCTCATGTGGCCCCTTGGGAAAATGAATGGCCCTATCCTTTTCCTGTAGAAAAGGATTGTGCCAGAAATAGAAAAGTTGAGAATTTCATTGATCTTCCCTTACCTTATTGCCCCTGCTGATAAATGTCCGTATGAGCCACTAGCGGCAGAACTACTTCTGGAATTATTGATATAAGCGACTAGGGAATTGGGTGAAGTCCGAATCATGGTCTGGAGATCAATGCTGGCATCAGACAAGGGGGATATAGAAAGTGCTCGCTTCCTGCTGAGTCTTGGTGTTACTCTTGGGCTGGAGAATCTTGACACTATGTGAAATGAAAATAAGGAGAGAGGGCATGGTTCCAGAGTAAAAGAAGCTGGTTTTCAATCTTTTTAAAACAAACATTTCAACACAAAACAATTGAAGTAATTTGAAATCAAATACAGGTAGTCTTCAACTTACAACAGTTCATTTAGTAACCCTTCAGTTATAACCTCCCTGAAAAATGTGATTTATGACCATTTTATTAGCTAAAGATCTTAGGGATGTGAAGTATAGATACAAAGATTGATATATAGTAATGGGAATTTCAATCCACACCAAATATTTTATTTAGACAAATCAGTCTGTGATTTTATGCTGCTTGACTAACCTAGTATGGATTGCTAAAATGGACAATTCATTTCTAAAAATGGTTGGCAATGTAGCAATGGTTGCCTCATTTACATGTACATATGTATAAATTTACACCCAGTCCTCATTTAGAAAGTACTTTGGTTAGACATCATACACAAAAACGACAGTAATGATCATTGTCCAACCACATGTTGCGTGGCTGACGATAACACACATTGGAGCGAGAGTATTCTGTTTGTTGCACAAGAAACTTAATGTAGTGCTTACAAAATCAAGGCTGGGTGCCATAGGAGAATCCCAATCAGGGTGATGAGGGAGGAACTCAACGGTTCAAAAGCAGTCATGGTCTATTTGTATATAGACCATAGCAGGCAAGATTCATTGCTTTCCGGTGGGTATGAGCAAGTACAATTCTCAAAGGAGCCATTAAACATTCTTCAAAAAATTCTACTATTTGGAGAATAAGCAAAGTAAATGGACGTAAGTAGTGTAAGCCCTTCATTTTAGGTCTTCCCCTCTCAGTTGACTTCATAAGAGTTTGGTATTTAATTAATAGTTGGGTTGTTTGCTTTCCTTCTTTAAAAAAACATTGAGTTTAGCTGAACTGCTCTGTATATTTGTCTGTTTTTTTGAGGAGGAGAAGTTGGGCTCCAAATATGAGCCTTGGAATAGGATCCTCTTTGAACTGGGAAAATTAATTTAGTTGGGAGAGGCCAAAACATCAAGTTGGTTCACTTATGGCTTGTGGAGGAAGACGATAGTGGTTTTAAAGAGTAAATAAGAGTCTCCTTTGGAAGAGTTGTCAGTCAATGACTTTCATCATTTCTACAAATAAATCAAAGGTTTTGAATATAGGGAGGTTAGAAATTAGTTGACCAAGCAACCTCATAGAGGCCAACTTTGGTTTCAGCATGTTTGCCATTAAATTAGCAATTCTCAACCATTCATTCGAGTAATCTCTGCTTTACTTACGTCTGTACCAGTGCTAGGAGCACTGATTTAATATAATAAAAGAGAGAGAGAGAGGGGAATGCTTAGTGAACAGTTACTAGAGGATTTGTCCCCTGAAGACTCTTCCCTACATATCAATTATTATTAGTAATTAATTATGAACATGTTATTTATGAACATGCTCACTGAATTGACTGATGTTTGATTTCACAATAGCCAAAACATGATTCACGAGCAATGTTTCATGAGACATGATAATGCAACAAAGCTTTTATAGATATCTCAACAACAAATTATTATTATATCTTAAATTCCCATAATTTTGCCATCAACCTCATCAGACTAAGATTACCAAATCTCAAGATCCAAAAAACAGAGGAAATTTACATATTACTTTGCATTTTTAGTTATTGGTCCCAACAAACTCAGATTATATTTTCCCTTCATTGGATTTCACTATGTCTTGCTTTCAGTCATGTGCAATAACAGAAACTCTTTCATCTAGCAAATAATACATTTTTCCTTGATTGGTTTGGCTTAATTTGCCATGTGAACACTACTAATTGTGGCTTATTCAATAAATGATGGTTAAATAAAGCCAGGGTTATTATAATGTGTGAACTAGGTCAGTGCATTGCATGGTGGACTGCAAATACATTAGACTGGGGATGTTCAGCTTTGTTCCCTGAAAAAAGCTATCTATATAGGTTACCAAGTACATGATAAGCTTAGCTTATCCCCAAACCAGTCCTATGTGATGACCCACAGCATGGCATAGAGATAACATAGGCAGATGGCAGTTCAAACCACGCCTTTATTGCTCCAAATTTCCCCAAATGCTCCCACATTTCTGGCAAGTCCCAGAGTAAAGTGATGACAAACACCCACACACACTTTAAGCAGCCTCTGGATGCAAATAGTCTAGCCAAAAACTGTGAACACCACAACTGCACAGTAATAAATCCAGCAAGGCAAATCAAGGAGTTCAGGAAACAAATCCAGGTAATTAGTCCAGAAAGCCAGAAAGAATGCAAGGCATCCAGGAAAGTTCAAACATGGCAACCACAATCCAGGAATTCAGCATTTCTTTCCCAACAAATGTCCCTCCCCACAGCATCTCCTTAAGTCTCAGTCCCTAGGTGTGCCTTGTGAAGAGGGGCGGGGCTCTTTCCTAACACATAGCCAGCTCAATCTGCTCTGTGCTCGCCTTCTCTCTACTGTCTGTGCTCTTGGATCAGGAGGGAGTAGTTCTTGCTTAATACCTGAGCTCTGCTCTCATGTTCATTGTTTAGCCTCTCTTGGTCATCCTGCCCCTGTTCCTCCCTGCCTAAATCCTGAAAGGGGCTTCCCCATTTTCTTCCAAAGCCAACAAAGCCACCCATCAATCTCTGTAGGCTCCAGTTCCAGTCTTCCCCTGCAATTCAGGTTCTGATGAGGGCATGACAGACCCCTCCTACTAACACTTTGGGGCTTCCTCCCAATATAAACCCATTATCACTGTGATTCTGAGTCCACATGTAATTCAGACCTGGCCATCATTATTACGCTTCTACAGGGGTGGTGGAAGTTAATGCAACAAGTACCCCTAATAGTAAGTGAAGCCAGATCTGCTTAGATGTTAACAATACTCCCAAGCAGAAGTAGCAATGCTGTTCTGGAAAAAAACTGGACAATCACCTTGGGGAGTTCAAAATCCCAACCAATCCAAATTTTTTGGTGGCTGGTAGGCTTACATCAGCTGATCTAAAGCCTTCATTCAGTAAAGGCAATTATTAGTCAGTTAAACCATTTGAAGGAGATGAATTGACAGGCAGACGATAGCACTAGACATCTCTGCAGGCAACAATGTGAGTTTATCACCGAAGACAATTCAATGAAACTTTGCCAAGCCCGTTGCTAACAGCTGCTACTTTTCACATACACTCTTCAGCTAGCATCATATATAGAGTGACCTCTAAATTTTACAGTTTCGGCATTTAAGGAATTCTATTTATTTAATACAATTTATTCTAGTCTTTTTAAGATATGAGCTGGAGGATTCCCTAGGCCTCCACTGCATCAGTTTTATTGACTACTTGAAATCTTACTTACTTCCCATGTGGCTCTGGAGAGTTTTTTCCCAACTCATCATCTTACTATCAAACTTAATTTTGTACTCAGCTCTACCTTTAAAATTAGTTTTAATTTCTTTAAGACAGCTTACACTACTGAATGTTGACCACAATATAGCTTTCTACTGTTTATATTTTTAAATGTTTACCTGCCATTAAGGTAAAAGTAAAGGTTTCCCATGCCCAGTTGTGTCCAACTCAAGGAGGTGATGCTCATCTCCATTTGCCAAGAGAGCCACCAGTGATCAAAGACATTTCCGTGGTCATGTGACCAGCATGACTATACCCTGAGGTGCTTGGAATGCTGTCACCTTCCCACCAAAAGTGGTACCTATTTATCTACTCACATCTACATGCTTTCAAACTGCTAGGTGGGCAGGAGCTGGAAGAAGGAATGAGTGTCAAGATCTAAAAGGACATTCTTATTTGGGGGGGGGGATTTCTGCTGAAGGATTTAGCCATTGTCTACAGTAAAATTTCGGGCCTTTTAGATTTGACACATTTTCTCTTT
>JAEANM010024323.1:0-11179 GCA_017656035.1 Myanophis thanlyinensis
GCCCTCCAACCTCTCTCTAGGCGTCTTTTCCGGCGCTTCATCTCCCTTAGCTCCTCGGAGAACCAGGGAGCCAACTGGGATCGGCGTCGAGTCAGAGGCCACAAGAGCACGACCCGATCAAGAGCCCCAGCCGCCACCCTCTCCCAGGTTGCGACCAAGTCTCCGACCAGTTCGTGTGTAAGTGCCTCAGTAAACAGCCCAAGCTCCGTCAGGAAACTTTCGGGATCCATCAGGCGTCTAGGGCGGAACCATTTAGTCGGTTCCGCCTCCCTGCGATGGGGGGGCGTGGATCGGAAGTCTAGCCTAAGGAGCGAATGATCCGACCATGACAGGGGCGCAATTAAAATATCCCCTAATCCAAGATCATTCCGCCACTGTTCCAAGACAAAAACTAAATCCAGGATGTGACCTCCCGTGTGAGTGGGGTCCCAAATTACTTGGGTCAGGCTCATGTCATGGAAGCCATGAACTCCTGAGCCACCCGCGAAGTCGGCGCCGGCAGAGGGAAGGTTGAAGTCCCCCATAACAATAAGCCTGGGGGACTCCACCGCCAAGCCGTCTATAACCTCAAGGAGCTCAGGCAGGGCCGACATCACATGGCAGGGAGCCAGGTATGTGAGTAGAAGGTCCACCTGAACCCTAGAACCCCCACTTCACATAGAGAGACTCACATCCGGTTATCTGCGGAACAGTGACCTTCCTAGGACATAGGACCTCCTTAATAACCACCGCCACCACCACCACCCCTTCCCTGAGTCCTCGGCCAATGAAAAACTCGAAACCCAAGTGGGCAAATTTCAACCAGAGGGACACCCCCCTCCGGGTCCACCCAGGTCTCGGTAATATCCGCCAGGTCTGCCTCCCCCTCTTGAATCAGATCGTGAATGAGGGGGGCCTTGTTCATAATGGACCTGGCGTTGCATAACATCAGCCGAAGACTCTGGGATCGAGGACACTGACCACTCGGGGAACGGGGAGTAATTTGGGGGTCGGAGCATGCCACCATGTGTAACGAACGAGGGCACACTCCCCGAACCTGATATGGCGCCCATAGTTGCCCCTCCCACCGACCGTGCTAATAAATTGCACCTCTCCCCCGGAACAGCCCCCCCCTATATTGACTTCCTTAGGGCATCTTGTGAGGTTAAGTGAGACTAGCTGGTTTCTTTAAATGGTGCAAATGGATCTAATGATTGCTTCTCCCGGGTGCTTTGTCAGTTCACTGAGCACAGGAGCCTCTTGTCTAAGATTCTTCAGTCATCCAGGTCATAGTTGTCCCAAAGGTGCTTTTTTCAAGAGGCAACTGGACTTCCTTAGTTTCTAGAAAGTCCAGTTGCCTCTTGAAAAAGCACCTTTGGGACAGGAGTCTCTTGCATTGCTTTGGAATGGCCAAGGCACATGATTGCTCATTGATAATAAGTGGATCCTCCTTCCAATTTGTTTTAGTTTTCTCTCATAATATGGTATAGCAACATGGCACCAATTGTAGAAAGTTAGCACGGTACCCTTCCTCCTAGAATGAAATATTCTGAGAAATATTAAAAAAGAAGAATATATTTTTTTGGATGAGAAATGGAGAAACGTGTTTTCTTAGAGGGAGAAAGCAGCCCCCATTTTCCTTAATAGCCCACAGAAGATGTCAGCACTTAAGAGATAAGAGATAGATAGCTATATTCATAGGCAAAAATTCCCTGCAGCAAGGTCTGAAAAAAGATAGAATGGGATTAGCCCTCACTCAAGATGTTAATTTGTTAATTTGTCTCTTTAGCTCAGTTTTTGGTAGCCCAAATATGCCCACACACTTTCTAGAGAGCTTAAACTACCTCTCTGCTAAAGGGCTTCACTTTATGAGCAAGAGTTGGCTGATGATAGTTATAGTTGCATTTTAACTATTTCAATTGCTCCATGTGCTCTGGCACCCTGCCTGATTTGTCTCACCCTGCCTCAAAATAACTCTGGGTTGCAGGTATTGCTGAGGAAAAGGAAGGTATTCAGGCAGAATGGTTTAGGTTTCCATGAAGGCTATGACTCATTGATCTTCAGTGTGTATTCCCCCATTTGTAATCTAATGATTGGTATTTAAGGCAGCTTTTTGCAAACAAAGAAGCTTTTTGTATTTTTGTACAGGCAGGGTGGATTAGATTTAAATCAAGTCAATTTAAATCACAATTTAAATCAGGATTTAAATCACTAGTAAAAAGATTTGATTTAAATCAGCTCAATTTAAATCATAATATTTAAAGAGCAATTGTTATCTCTGTCCTGCAGCAACTCCTCCTCTGACCTACTGTTGACTCAGCAACAATCCCAATACTGAAGAATATACAGCCTCATGCAACATAACTAAGCTCCATTTCATGCTGAATAAATTGAATTGTCAATGTATCTTAAATAGAAAAGTATCTTTAGATTTTTACTCCAAAAGCATTTTATTAAAATAAATTTGATAAAAAATCAAAAAAATCCAATTTAAATTTTAAAAATCAATTTTTATCCACACTGTGTACAGGTAATCTTTGATTTACAACAGTTCACTTAGTGACCATTCAAAGTTACAATGGCACAGAAAAAAGTGACTTATGGCCATTTTTCACACTTACAACCGTTGCATCATACAGTCATGAGAGGCTGGGCTGAGTGACATCAAGTTGGCCACACCCACCCAGCTACATGACAATCAAGCCACGCCTACCAGCTGGTCATTAGGGCAGAGAACCAGTTGTTAAATTATTTGAATCCCACCACTAGAGGACAGGGAATGGCTTTGAGGGACAAGAAAAAGAGTTGCTAGCAAGATAACATCCAGATGTTATTGGTATAACTTTTCAATAAAAACAGTACTGACCTACATGACATTGGATTCCTAGCCTGCTCTGCCTTGGATGGCCGATGGCTATAGGATTTATAGGATATTGGAATATTTACAAAACCATGACAAGCAATGAAAAAAAAACCAATAGAAATTGTAGCTAAACTATGCCAACAAATCTGGAGAATGACCCAGCAGCCAATTGATTAGAAGAGGTCAATCTATGGCTAATTATAAAAAATGAGACCTAATAGAATATGCAAATTATTGTACAGTATTCTTAATTTCATACGCTAACAAAATAACATTTAGAGTAATCTAAAACAGGTTACATTTCTACAGGCAGAGGGAGATAGATACTAACTGTTCAGATTAGTTTTAGAAAAGGCCAAGGAACAAGATATATTACTGAGTAGGCTTGCTGAATAACTTAGAAAATCAAAGAAATATTTAAAAAGGAAGTCAATATATGTACTTAATTGATTATACAAAGCCTTTTGATTTCATCCAGCCAAGAAAACAAATAAATATAACTTTAAACAAATCAACTCAGAATTCTCACTCAAAGCATAAACGACCAGGTTTAAATTATCAATCTTCAGACACTTTATGTGAAGATCTAGCTCTCTGGAGAAGGCTTTAATGCTGGGAAAAGGAACAGAAAAAGACATTGACCAACAGAAAGGTAGCTCAAATTACCAAATTTTGGACAAAATAATAGGGGTTATTTATTCCACAAAGCTTTTGAAAAATCAAGAGTGTAAAATCAAGAATGTAATTATGAATGTAAGACCCAAAATCTGGAAATTCTTCATTGTAGCTTAAAATGAAATTTGCTACAGTTACCACTTCATGAACATTTCTCTTCTCCCCCCCCCCATTTTTTTTAACCTCCAGAGGATTTTAATATTTAACTGAATTCTTGGTAATTAAAATGTAATTGTTTTATAAACCTCACGTAAAATTCTTAATATCAAAGAAGTATATTAGCACATTAACTAAGTATCACGAAAATGAACATCAGCACTCTTAGAAATAGTATCAAAGCAAAAAAAACATATTTCTAACTATTTTTATCTATATGACATATATGAAATTACTTTAAAAAGCTGAGGTTCTGTCCACTCCTTTCTTAACTATGAACGAGAACTACAAACAGATAAACCAGAGGCAATATTTAATAAATCTAATCTTTAAGAAAATGGAAACCATACATTCCAACATTCACATCCATCAAAGTTATTCACTGGAAAAGACCCTTACATTGGGAAAGATTGAAGGCAAAAAGGTAAGAGTATGGCAGAGGATTAGATGTTTAGATAACGTTATCAATGCAGTGAACATGAATTTGGACAAACTCTGGGAGTCAGTGAAGGACAGAGGGTCCTGGTATGTCCATGGGGTTGCAAACAGTCTGACATGACTTATTGCTGTTGAATAACAATATCAAAGTTACATTTATAGTGTTTTAAATAACCATTTTCCTTTTAAATATCAGACATTAAAATGATATACTAAATTTATATAACCCAACAAATTCAAATTCATTTTTAGTTAGGGAAACCGAAACAACAAAGTATCTATTTGTATTTTCTATACATTTACAACAATAATTCTCAAACTCTGATCTGTATAGTTCAGTCAGTTGCACTGTTTCAAATTCTGTGTTCACTGTTAGGCTTTTTCACTTCTAGGAGATAGTATAGAAACTTCAAAAAGCTAAAACAAGCAAGATATGAATTCTTTAAAAGAATCTATATTATTTCAGAAATTATGGAAATATAAATCCCTGCTCACCTGAGTTTTCAGTATTCATAGAGCTCACTTAACTGTTTTCTGCCATCCCATTCTGTTGTATTGTGCTCTACCTCTCACCACTTATTTTCTTCCTACACCCCTCCTGTGCTCCTCCCCAACACCATCTGATCTCCACATTTTTCCCCCATTGATGAAGCATGCGCAGTCTTGCCCTGTCAGGCAGCTGATATATTGCACTATATTGCTACCTCTATATTGCAATATATATATTATATATATATATATATATATATTGCAATATAGAGATAGCAACAGAGTGCAATACAGCAGGGCAGCAGAGTTCAGGTGTTAAAAGGGCAGAGATTGGCGGAGACAGGTGAGTGGGGGAAGAATTATAGTGGAGGCAAGCACAGCAAGTTAGAAAAGCATGAGACCTTCATCTAACAATAGCATAGTCCTAGTCTGTTGCCACTGCTATGCCATCTGATCATGTGATGTTTCACCTAGCGACCACATCATAAACAATGAAAATTCCAGCCCCAATGTAGGGTTGGAATTTCAGTACATTTCTCTAAGCAAGAAACAGAAAACAGAAACAGAAAAGGAGAACAATCTACCCAATATGCTGTGCAGTTCGAGCTACTCGTGATACTGATGTTTTACATATAGGGTAGAAATTTTATAGGACAAGGCCTGATGATGAACATGCCATTCAATATCTGATTCCATAATGGCAGACAGAAATTAATACTACTACTAATACTACTATACAGTATAGATTTAACATACTAGACAAATGCTAGTAAGTGTAAAATAAAAATTTTAAATTCAAATTGTATTTGTCACATACACAGTCATACATAGTACGATATGCAGTGAAATGCTTGTGACTGCCCGTGACTGCGATGGGTAATAGAGCAAGAGAATAGTCTAGACAAGATAGGAGAATACGTTAGGAAATAAGTTAGGAAAGTTAGGAAATGAGGTACTAATAGGGTTTCTTGTTATAGTCTTGAGTATTCTTATGGTTTCTGGTTTAGAGTCCATATTGCCTGTGGAAAGATGCTTCTCCTCAGTCTCTCTATGTTGGCCTTCAGGGAGCAAAAATGCTTTGCTCCCTGACCGCATCATAGTGAACAGTCCATTGTTGGGGTGGCTGAGGTCCTTCACTATCTTCCTGGCTGTAGTCCAACATTGTTTGTTGTAGATGGAGTGCAGTTCAGGGAGTTCGTGCGGATGATGCGCTCAGCTGAGTGTACCACTCCCTGTAGTGCTTGTCTGTCCTGCATGGTGTTGTTCCCAAACCAGATTGTGATGTTGCCTGTCAGGATACTAAGTTCCTAAGCTCCTTGGAGGGTAGTTTGAAATCTCTCAGGCATCTGAGGTGGTAGAGACGTTGCCAGGACTTTTTCATTACGGTGTTGATGTGACAGGTCCATGACAGGTTCTGCGAGATGTGGACACCGAGGTATCTGAAGCAGTCCACTCTCTCCCCTGGGCTCTCGTTGATGATATGAGTCTGGTATTTTCTTTCCTGTTTTGTATTGAAGTCCACTATCAACTCCTTTGTCTTGCTGACATTAAGAAGGAGGTTGTTTTTCCGACACCAGTTCTCCAGATTTCTAATCTCTTCTAGGTAGGCCATCTCGTTGTTGTTGGAGATGAGGCCCACCACGATGGTGTCATCAGCAAACTTGATGGTAGTGGTGGTGTCGGTAGTGGCTGTGCAGCTGTATGTGTTTAAAGGAATACAGCACGGGGCTCAGAACGCAGCCCTGGGGAGCTCCAGTGCTGAGGGTGAGTGAGGCTGAGACATGTCCGCCCATCCTTACAGCTTGTGGTCTCCCAGTCAGGAAGTTGGAGATCCACTGACATAGGGGTGGGCTGAGTCCCAGGTGTTCCAGCTTGACGGTGAGTGTGGAGGGAATTATGGTGTTGAACGCTGAGCTGTAGTCCACAAAGAGCATTTTGACATAATTCCCTTTTCTAGTGTCCAGGTGAGTGACTGATGTGTGGAGAAGGTGAGAGATGGCATCATTGGTTGAGCAGTTTTGACAGTAGGTGAACTGTAGGGGATCCAGTCTCTCCAGTAGTGAGGAAGTGATGAAGTCTCTGACTAATTGTTCAAAGCATTTTATCACTATTGACTGATTGTTCTGTCCAGCACAGGACTTCTTCTCTGAGCCAGGAGTTCCGGATGTATGCTAGAAATTCATCAAGGCAGGAAATATCCAATGCCTATGTCATGTATAAATTATTTTTAACACAGTTTCACAATATCAATAACGTGTAAATTAAATTATACATTAAAAAGCAAAACAGCATCTTGTTAAATATATACAGAATAATGATCATATTATACAATTAATATTCAATATAGTTGTTAAACTCCAACTTTGACTGAAAAATGATATTTGTACCTAATCCATTCATTTCTATTTTTTTCAAGCCAGTGACAGGTACACACAATATATTAAATCATGAAATAATTAGGTCAGACAATGGGCTCAAAGTAAGCAGCTTAGTAATTTATGTTCAATATAACTAAACCCTCTCCCAAACTATAGTAGAGAAGGATTTTCTTTAAAAAAAAAAGTTAACTATGTTTGGAATTTTTTATAATAAATAATGAAAGCAACAGCTAAATAGGCTTTTTTGCAGCTTGTTTGCATAACTAAGATCTGACTTTAGCAAACAAACAGCAACATTTTTTTTCAATTTAACAGTCTTAATACCTACCTTCAATTTAACAGTCTTAATACATACCTTAAAACCAGCACTACCTCAATAAAAATACGTTCTGTGGCTTTCGCTGGGTTCTTACTAATGCATATACTAACTTTTGCTATTGGCAACCTCTTTGAAAAAGAAAGCATGAACTCTGTTTCAGAATTAAAAAACAGTAGTTAGCCTTTACCTACTAGTTGGCAGCAGTGTATACATAACAAATTATTCCCAATTCTCAGTCCTCCTTTTTCTCTTCAATAAACTCCAGCCACGTGTATTAAAAAAAAAACAGAGTTCATTCCTGCAGCTTTATTGGCTTTAAATTACTGTGGCTTGAAGGAAAGCAACATCAGTATCCGAACAGTTAAACCTTTAAAACAATATAAAATGAAATTTCATTTTCTCTCAAATTTGGGACAAAACTCAAGAATGTTGTATTCTTCTTGAGTGGGGAACATCAGGAAGGGCTTTTTAAACTCAAGACAGTTTTGTACATTCTATATATACCCAATGTTGTTGTTGCTGTTTTAAAACTAACACTGCTGGAAAAGTGAGGGGAGCATCAATCAGAAAGGGCTTTCTAAACTCAAAACAGTTTTATACATTCTATATATACCCAATGTTGTTGTTACTGTTTTAAACTAACATTGTTTTTTAAAGCAGCAAAGTGTTGCATCATTCTAATTACTCCAAATACTAGGACTGTTCTGGACTTTGGATTCAAACGAGGAAAAAGCGCTTTGCAGTGTACATGGATGTACACTTAGCACATACTTCCAAATCCTTAAACCAACTATGTCTTTTCTCAGGATCAAGCGGCAACTGTGGAGGGCAGCAATGCACAACTGGCTTAAGGAGATGCCAACAAGTATTAGAGGGAAGCACTGGTGGAAGAAATGGAAGAGATCAATAATTAAATCTTTGGAGTACCCTCTAAAAGGTATTCTAATTTACAACAACATAAATGGACCAAGGTTTCCTTCATTAGAATTTAATATGGTGCAATATAGCAACCGCAAACCCTGGATGTCAGCAGAGGTACGGTCAGGATAGGAATATAAACAAAAGGTGGAGAATCACCTAGCAGACAACAACCCGAGGCAGGTGTGGCAGGGGCTGCAGCACCTAACCAACTACAAGGGCAACACGATGGAGACAGTCAATGCGGATGCCTCGCTGGAGGAGAAGCTAAACACCTTCTTCACCCGCTATGAGGTAAAGAGACCAGACCCTGTGGCACCAACCCATCAGCCCTCCAATCTCCAGCCACTCATCCTGCATGAACATCAGATAAGAGCTGCATTGAAGGCCGTGAATCCCAACAAAGCTGCAGGTCCAGATGGAGTGCTGGGGAAAGTGATAAAAACCTGCACTGACCAACTAATAGGATTTTCAACATCTCCCTGCAAACTGCCAGAGTACCAACATGCCTGAAAGCAGCCACCATCATCCCTGTCCCAAAGAAAATGGCCATAAATAGCCTGAACGATTGCAGACCCATCGCACTGGCATCTGTAGTGATGAAGTGCTTTGAGAAACTGCTTCTCCAACACCTCAGGTAATGTCTCCCATCAAATTTTGACCAACATCAATTTGCCTACAGAGGAAACAGGTCGACAGGCAATGCCATAGCCACAACCCTTATCTTAAATTTAAATTGTTTAATATTTTTAATTGATTTTTAAACTTAAATTTTAAAATGTTAATGTTTTTAACTGATCAGCCGTCATTTAATTATTTTAATTGGATTTTTAAACTGTTTGTGTATGTTTTTATTGGCTGTGCACCGCCCCAAGTCCCTAGGGAGAGGGGGCGGTATATAAATCTTGTTATAAATAAACCCTACACTGCACTGAAACACCTGGGAACTACGTCAGGATGCTTTTCATAGACTACAGCTTGACCTTCAACACCATTCTGCCGAGCATCCTCATCAAAAAGCTGACTGACTTAAATCCCCCCCCATCTGCAACTGGATCAGGGACTTCCTGACAGACTACTCACAAAAATTAAGGTCTGGGTCCTTTACATCCTCCACTTTGAAGCTCAGCACAGGCTCCCCTCAGGGCTGTGTTCTTAGCCCCTACCTGTGCTCGCTGTACACACATGATTGCATACCTTCAGACCCATCTAACATGGTAATAAAGTTTGCAGACGAGACCAACGTGCTGGGCCTTATCACAGGAGGGGACGAAACAGCTTACAGGAAAGAAATCCAGAAGTTAACTACGTGGTGCTCAGAAAACAATCTGCACCTAAACACCAACAAAACTAAGGAAATGGTGCTAGACTTCCAGAAACAGAGAGAGGAACCTGCCCCACTCTATATCAAGGGAGGCTGTGTGGAGAGGGTTTCCTCCTTCAAATTCCTAGGCGTGCACCTCAGCCAGGACCTCACCTGTAAAAGTAACACATTCCAGGTGATCAGGAAGGCCCAACAAAGACTCCATTTCCTGAGTGTCTTAGGGAAAAACCAGGTCGCACAGCGGCTGATGACTTCCTTTTACCAGTCAACAATAGAAAGCATCTTCACATATTGTGTCACAGTATGGTACGTCGGACTAACAACCACGGACAAGAAGGCACTACAGAGGGTAATGAGCACAGCACAAAAAATCATGGGCTTTCCCACAACCCCACTGGAGGAAATAGCCATATCCTGCTGTCTCAACAGAGTGAGAAAAATCCTCAGGGATAACTCTCACTCTGGACAGCATTTCTTCATACTTCTACCATCGGGCAAGAGATATAGAAGTAAAGCCAGCCGGACAAATAGGCTGAAAAACAGCTTATATCCATGGGCCATCCAACTTCTAAATGCCACATAACACCATGACCAGACTTAATACAAGACAGTGCAATGTGCAAAATGTACATACCAGTGGAATAGTGTGTGTGTGTGTGTCTATGTGAAAACGTGTCAGCCCAGGCATTTCCTGGGGTTAGGGATTTGTTTATAAGTCTGGAGAAGTACTCTGTATTTGAATGTATTCTGTGTTTCTGTGCTTTGTGTGACTGTACCGATGGAGGCTCACTCAATTTCGCTGCATGCATGTTATACATTGACAATAAAGGATTGAATTGAATTTAATTGAATCATTAGTAATATTACTAGTAACACTTTTGAAGTCTTCAAAAACTCTTTTTTTACAATCCTATAATTTCTTAATTCAGGGTAGTGTCAGGGTGACTGGATGGAGCTGAGCATTTACTGGCTGGTGGACCTTCCTGACGCGACATGGAGTTCGCAGTATATTTTTTTCATTGTGCCTTAGGAGAGAAACATCTGCCACACTACCTAGCATTGAACGCTTAACATTCCAAAGGGAAGCAAGCATCTCCATCACTAGGCCAACACACTGGTCTTTTGAAAACTTCAGGAAAAGTATTATTTAACCACACTTCTATAATTTATGCAAACTTAAAACCTATTAAATAACTGAAGAGTTATTTTCCACATATGGTCTACTGAACATGTGCTGCATTTAACCGGTAGTTCCAAAAATTTTAGATTTCTCTCTTAAGGAAAAGGGATAATATCAATCTACCAGTAGTTTATTGAAGACAGTTAAAAAAGTCCTTAAATGAATCAATTCTGAAAATATTCAAAGTCAGCCCTTGGCATACGGAATGTTTATTAACTGTAGAAAAAGGCAGATAAGATACTGTCTGCAAATCACTTAGACCAGTGGTTCCCAATTTTTTTCAGACCTTGGTGCTACAAACTGATGATCATCAGTGCCCCCCACCCAATGGTGGAATTCAAATTTTTTCACTGTGAGTATGGCTTGGTGGACATGGCTGGGGGGGGGGGGTGTCATGTGACTGGGTGGGTAGTTTCTGTAAGCAGGGCAATAAAGATTAGGCTAGAAACAACACCAGAAT
>JAEANM010024324.1:0-11179 GCA_017656035.1 Myanophis thanlyinensis
CACAAACACACCATTCTCCTATTCTGGCCCGGCCCCTCTGTCAAATTTTAGAAACCATTGTGGCCCGTGAGTCAAAATGTTTGCCCACCCCTGATCTAGGAGCTGAATTCTAAGAATTAAGAGGGCGGGGTCAGGACAGGAACTGAGTTTGTTTTCCCTTTATTTGCAGCTACATTTGAATTACAAATTAATAATATGGTTCTGTTCCTCTCATAGTCTTTCCTTTTTTCTCACATTAAAAATTACAAGTTGGTAGGCAGCTTTGGGAGATTTTTGACAGCTAAGTGATGCACCTATACTATAATAAAAAAATTATGCCAACTCTTGACAGGAAAAGCAAAGTAGTTTGAAGAGGAAAAGATCTTGGATTGTTTTAAATTAGCAGCGATGCAATGGTAAATAAAATGTCTCTCTCTCTCTCTCCCTCCTTTCCTTCTTTGCATATAGGGAAGAAAAAACATAACATCTCTGTGTTCGTCCTTCCTGCAGTTTAGTCAAACTGTGAACAGTTTGTATGTATGTTTCAGATGGAATATATCGACCTGAATAAATAAATATATACATTCTGTATTCTATTTTCCCCCACATGCCCATGGTGACATAATTACTGAATGCCAAAGACCACAGTAAAACTCAGCTCTCATGAGCAATATGGCAAAAAGTGGTTTCTATTTTAAGTCACTGCAACATCAGTGAGTTGATTCCTTAAAGCAGCAGAGGGAGACCTGGGAAAAGTTGGGTTGTTTTTAACAAACAAATCCTGGTTTTCAGAAAATATACAGATATTTTTCTCTTTGAGTCAAGTGCTGCAGCCCTCCTCTCATCAATATGAATATTGTGGTTGGAAGGGAACGAGAAGAGCTTTTCTCTGAAGAAGATTTTCTCTTCCCTGGAAATAAGGAGACCAAAAAAAGGAAAATACTCACTGGATGCATGCCCAGAAGCCTGTCTACTATTTTGCACATATTATTTATTTATTGAGTTTATGAAGGCTACCCAATTCCCAGAGGACTTTGGTGGCATACATACAGTAGATGTTGGGAGATACACAACAAGATACTAACACTCACCCCAGTGGTGGAATTCAAATTTTTTAACTACCGGTTTTGTGGGCGTGGCTTGGTGGGCGTGGCTGGGGGGGGTCATGTGACTGGGTGGGCAGTTTCTGTAAGCAGGGCAATAAAGATGAGGCTAGAAACAACACCAGAATGGGTTTTTTCCTGCCTTCCTGACAGGATTAACCCTGTAAAGTAGAAAAAAAAACAAAAGGAGTTTTCTTCTAACAACCGGTTCTCCGAACTGCTTAGAAAATTTACTACCGGTTCTAGCAAATAGGCTAGAATCTGTTGAATTTCACTTCTGACTTAACTCCCACACCCCCAACCAGTCCCTGGCTTTATGGATAAAGTTTGGGTAGCGCTGATGTAATTTACCTTGTATAATTAGTTCATTAATAATTATACATTCATTATTAAACCAATTTTCACAAATGTCATTATAATAAATACAATAATAAAATGCCCTCACATAAAAAAAAATCTGATGTTATTTTTCCCTCACATTCATTCTGCAAATATATAAGATAAATATATAAAATATATGGGTCTTGTAAATGGACAATTGCTGAAATTATGAAGTCTGCGTGACCAACTATATATCCTTTCAGACACCAGAAAAGCCTGAGGGGATGGTACTAAAATTCTTCTCTACCATGCTCAGATATTTAAAATTAATATTCACATTTTTAAAGAAAACAACATCAATACAAGATAGAGTATAATTCCACAATGTATAATAAGGAAGCAATTCAGCTAAAAAATTAAGGGATAGATACAGAATAGTGGCTCAAATCTAAAAAGAAAATGTTGACTAAAAGAGAGAAAATGCTGATTATCCAATGTATTTTAATCTTTTTTGCGTGGACATGGATAGAGAAAAATGGTAGAAGCAATTTAGGTCTTCATTAATCAGAATTTATGTACATATGTCTAAAGAGGAAAAAGAAAAACCAGTTTTGATGCTGGAAATCTTCCACTGTAGATCTTGACTTTTACGTTGCTGTTTATAATTCCAAATGCTACAGTGCAAATCTTGGAGACATCCATCACATTTTAGCTAAATTGAAAAGCTTTTTCTCCCATCTTTCCAAGTCAACTCCTCTTTATCAGTTACAAATAGATTCCTTTCCCACAAAGCTGACATTTCTACAGCCTCTCTTAACATTTCCAGGTAGCTTAAATACACAAGGAGGTGGGCTTGAGCATCTGGAATGCAGGAAGAAACCCAAGATGGCACATAAAGCCTCTCATTCATCAGATGCCTGCTCCAACCCCAGCAGCAAAAAGACTGGGGGTTAAGTGCAGGTGCTTCTGTGAATAGTAATTGTGAAAGACTGTTTTTAATCAGCATCCCTGGGCCAGCTTAATAAGACTCTTGGGTTTAAATTAAAGACAAGAGAAAAATCTCCCAATTACAATTTCCTAATGTGTTATAGGGTAGAGCCATTACTATAGTGGCAATATATGACAGTAAAGAGATAGATCTACGTTTACTGTAAGCCCACGAAGATCTGTCTGGAGACATTATTATAGAAGCCCAAATCATGAAATATCTCCTGCTGTCTATTTGCACACTGTAACAGGAAAGGAAAAATAAATGCCAGTTGCTAGCAGAGTGTTGTCAACTGCATGCTTTTTTCAAACTCTGAATTCTCCATCAGTCCTCCGCGTACCATCCATTGCTCATGGAATAATTATGTGCTTCTGTATTGTAACTTGTAAACAATCTGTCCCCCTTCCCTCGCCCTGCTTTTCCAAATCGCTAGCTTTCAACAAAGCTGGTACAATATTCCAGCAGATGTGCAATTCCTAGAAAACAAGATACGAACAGGCAAATTTCACCAAATGTGTACACTAGAGGAAAGCCCAGCATTCTAGCAACAATGGCAATGGAAATATCTCTTGTTACAACAGTATTGGCTTCAGCACAGGCATTCAGATAAAACGGACACCATGGCTCCATCGCAGGGGCTTCCAAGGGATATGTTTTGTTCCCTGTAATAAGGGATTCCAAAGAAAAGTCTGAGAGAAGACGCAAGACATCTAAAGTGTAGGAAGCCATTTTATTTGCAAGAATCAAATCTACCACTTAATTGTTGAAGCCTAGGTAGTAGTGGGATTCAAATAATTTAACAACCAGTTCTCTGTCCTGATGACCAGCTGAATCAGAAGTTCTCTGAACTGCTTAGAAAGTTAACAGCTGGTTCTAACGAATAGGCACAAACTGGTTGAATCCCACCTCTGGGCCTAGGCTATTTTGTTATTAATCTTTCCACTATTAGCTACTCGCAAAATATTTCAACTGCTGGAATATCCATTTAGAAATCAAGCCTCACGCTTTTAGTCTCTCATTTTCTTAGTTCTACTTTGAGAAAATTATAATTCACCCTTCTCCCTTGTTGCCTGTAAGGTTTGCAGAAATCAGGAGGTAGACGAAGTCTTCAACAACAAATGTTTATTCTCAACAGCAACAGTAACTCTTCACAGCTCTCTATAAACAACATGCGACTTCAGCAGTGACAGATCTTTATACTTGAGCTGGCCACTCGTCGTAGCCAATCAGCAGTCAGGAGTTTTCCACTGCTGAGGTTTTCTCCTGCCAAAACTATATATAAGGTTTTTTTACCTTTTGCTCCAATATCTCTTAGTGCCTGTTACATTTAGAGGCAACATCTACAGCTTTCTCTTCTGTGTATGCAAATTACTGAATTTTCTGTCCTCTTATTGGCAGTCTTACTCAGCGGTTCTCCTCCTTTTGCTCATTAGGGACCTTCCTTTTTTGTTTAGGTAATCTGCTTTTCTTCCATCTTTGGCATCTATTGCATGGTCATCTTTGGTATTTATACCTGGGAAATGCAAGTCTTTTATATTTATACATGGTTTCATTTCTGTTGTTGACTGCTGTGTGGACCAAGACTCTGTGAATATTAAGTTGCTGTCAAGAAATCATTTCTGATAGAGTTAGTCATAATCTACAATTACTTTTTACCTGTACCTTCCTATGAACTTTGTAATGCTTTGGAGGTTTGACTGGTTCCCTTTCTCAGAAAGAACATATATTTGGCAGATGATGAAAAAAAAAAGGAAATAATGACAGAATATTTGTCTCCCATTCAGACAAAACTCTGTCTTTCTTACTATATGAAGATCATTACTGAAAAGTGATGCAAATATATTATAATGTCAAAATGCAGTTGGGGAAGATTATAGTTTTGAGAAAAGAGTCCAATCTGAATAAAAGAAGCAGTCTAAATACTTTTAAAAACATTACTTATTTACTGAAAAATGAATGCTTCATTACTGATTTGAAGTTCCTAGATATATGTGTGCATGCACGCATGCGTGCAGGTGCGCACACACACACATCTAAATGCAATAGTGTAGTATCTGGTATTATTTCACCCAGGAAATTCCATGAAAAAGTCACATTTGGACTTAGGTTTCACAATGTTACCTGTGATGACCTGGGACTGGGCATGAAAGCCGGAGTGAAGGCTTAACTCCCTTTTATTACTCCAACTCCTCCCCCCAACAAAGTCCCTACAGTTCACTGTAAGTCCAAGTCAACCAGTTCCACTACCTGGCTGCTGTGAGTCCAAAGAAGCAACCAGTTCTGAGAGCAAACACAGTTTAGGAAACTTGGTTCCAGGGAGTTCTCATCACATGGAGGGGTTGCTGGGTTGCTGCAGCACAACCCAAAACAGAGCTGTGTCACTATCCTCTTCCATCAGCCTCAGTCTCCAACAGGGCCATGGGGCCAATGTCTCATCCTTGGACCCAGGCTCCGATAGGGCCATGACATTACCATGTTGTTATTATAATTATTATTATAGTTTGTTGTAAAGTCAGCCAGATGTTTAGACTGGATTTGGCATTTTTATCCACTATAGAGTTGTTGGGCTGGGCGGATTTCTTGCCTGATGGTGTTAAAAGTATTGTTGTAGGATGTAAGCCATTCCAAGTAAAGATGTCTTTTGCATTTATTATGGTTCCTTGTACAGCCAGCCAGATTGGATTTGCCATTTTTGTCTACCTATTGAGTCCTTTCCAAAGACCTGGGATAGGCAGATGTGAATGTTTGATGATGTTACAGTTATTGTCCCAGAATGTAGGTTGCTTCAAGTAAAACTGCCTTTTACCATTGACTGATGATGAATTTGTCAATTCTGATGATGTCCAAGTGGTGCTCCAGGTATTTTGGGATTGCACCCAAGATGCCTATTACTATTGGAGCTACCTTTGCTTTCTTTTGATGCACTCATTCTGTTTCTATTTGCAGCTTTTTGTATCTTGTTATCTTCTCCAGTTCTTTCTCTTTCTCTTCTCTTCTGCTGTCTCCAGGTACTGCCACATCTACTAGCCAGACTTTGTTAAGTCTGGGGTGTTATGTGGCAGGTGCCCATCTGTTTGAATTCTCAAGACTCAGAGCAATTTAGCTTCTTCATTTTGTATGACTTTCTCTATTTTATGATCCCATCAGTTCTTGCTTGCAGGCAAGTGATATTTCTTGCAGCTCTTCCAATGCACCATTGTTTCTACTTTATCGTTTGGTTGGTTGTAGTCAGCGTGTATGATCTTCTTGCAGTAACTAACCAGGTGGTCCACTGTTTCTTCAGATTCTTTGTGTAGGTAGCACTTACTGTCTGTTGCTGTCTTCTCAATTCTGGTATTGTATGCATTTGTTTTTAAGTTAACTTAGGGGCTTATTTTAATATACATTTGAAGATTTCTTGTCAAAATAATCCTTACCAACTTCTTTGTGGAGAGGTTATTTACGCCTATATACACCTGCCGAACGCAAATTTTCTTTTGAGACTCTTCTCCAGATTTCTTCTTCATGTTAGCAGCTGAGAAAATATATTTAAACCTTTGATCTTACAGTTTTCTCTCTCTCTCCCGACCTCCCTCCCTCCCTCTCCCTCTGTTTCTCAGGCACTTTAATATTGTTTTATGTATTGTTACTTTATTGTTTTTTCTATAGTATAAGCTGCCCCCAGAAGTTATTATGATGAATTTAGGACAATAACATTTAAAATAAATCATTAAGTTCATCACTCTTCCTTGTTTATTCTATATTAATTAACTGTAATGTTAAATGGTGTTAGTAATGGAAGGGCTGTTAGAATTGTTCAGGAAGCTAGGAAAGAGAAGCATTAAACAATACATTTAAATTTCACAGAAGTAGCTTTCAGTTGGATACCTTCACTTATTCAACAATGAAACAGATGCCTCAAGTGGTGGTAGAGTATCTTCTGCAGGAGATGTCCAAGCAGATGCTGGTTGGTGATGCTGAAATACTGAATTTCTGCCCCTGGCAAAAGGATTTGACTAAGTGATTTTGAGGTAATTTTAAACCTTTGTATCCTATGATTTTAAGTCTCAAAGAATCCACCATTGTCCCAGTCCCCAAGAAACCACATCCAACTTCCCTCAATGACTACCGCCCTGTAGCCCTGACCCCAATAGTGATGAAATGCTTTGAACGACTGGTCAGAGACCTCATCACTTCCTCACTACCGGACACGCTGGACCCCCTCCCCTACAGTTTGCCTGTCATCAAAACTGTTCAACTGATGACGCCATCTCTCACTTTCTCCACACATCACTTACCCACCTGGACACCAGAAAAGGGAATTATGTCAAAATGCTCTTCATGGACTAAACGTTCAACACAATAATTCCCTCCACACTCACCATCAAGTTGGAACACCTGGGATTCAGCCCTCCCCTATGTTGGTGGATCTCCAACTTCCTGACCGAGAGACCACAGGCTGTAAGGATGGGCGGATGAGTCTCAACATCACTCACCCTCAATAATGGAGCACCCCAGGGCTGCATTCTGAGCCCCCTGTTGTATTCCCTATACATATATGACTGCACAGCCACTACTAACTCCACCACCATCATCAAGTTTGCTGATGACACCATCGTGGTGGGCCTGAACTACAGCCTACCTAGAAGAGATCATGAACCTAGAGAACTGGTGTTGGAAAAACAACTTCCTTCTTAATGTCAGCAAAACAAAGGAATTGGTAGTGGACTTCAGTGCAAAACAGGAAAAGAAATACCAGACCCCGGTCATCAACGGAAGCCCAGTAGAGAGAGTAGACTGCTTCAAATACCTAGGTGTGCACATCTCAAAGAACCTGTCATGGACCTTCCACATCAACACCATGGTAAAAAAGGCCCGACAACATCTCTACCACCTCAGACGTCTGAGAGACTTCAGACTTCCACCAAAGGTGCTTAGGAACTTCTATTCCTGCACTGTAGAGAGCATTCTGATGGGCAACATCACAACCTGGTTTGGGAATAGCACCATGCAGAACAGACAAGCACTACAGAGGGTGATACGCTCAGCTGAGCACATCATCCGCACCAAGCTCCCCGAGCTGCACTCCATCTACAACAAATGTTGCTGGACTAAAGCTAAGAAGATAGCGAAGGACCCCAGCCACCCCAATAATAGACTGTTTACCACGCATTACCATGCATTTCACTGCATATTGTACCATGTATGATTGTGTATGTGACCAATAAATTTGAATTTGAATTTGAATTTAATAAATAGGTGAAGAATTTAGGATACTAATTCTAAATCTCATACTGCAAACAAATTAGATACAATAATAATTGAAAAATTCGTTCTGGACAAGAAAACATTGATTGATTTATTGATTGTCCTAGACCAATAAAATAGAAATTCATAATTTAAAATATAGAAAAACCAAACCTGAAACAATTAATAAGAAGAAGACAGTATCAACTGAATTCTGCAAACAATGATTATTCCTAGAAACTTGTCAGACTTTACACTGCTTATTCAAGTTAGGTCTTGAAGAAAGAAGATGTTAGCATCCTGATCAGAAAGACAAAGTCTGAAATCTAAAAAGTCTGATAATCCAGTTTATGAGCCCCAGATGCCATAGTTGTTACAGTGGGTAGTGTGAAAATACATGAGTTACTGGTTCAACCTCTGTATCTGAGTGTACACAAATATTATTGCACAGGAGATTCATATATTTGCCTATCATTTTTATAATACTGTAAATATTATACAAATGTGAACCAAAGTAAAACATCTCTCCTACTAAAACCTGTGGGATGTTACAGTGATACTTAGGAATCATCCACAGAGAACCCACAAGCAGTAAATGTGAGTGAGTTTAGCTCTGAAATTTTGTAGATCTAGATCCCAAATTATCTGCTTAAATGTGATGAATGCTATCTCTAACCAAACAGGAGCATTCGAAGTGAAGTGAAGTAGACCAAATTTGGCTTTGAGAGACTAACAGCTTCTAAAGTGGAGGCTTCCCCATAAACACAGAGTTGGGTATTATATAGCAACAAGCCCATTATGATATCTGATAAAAAATAGCCATCCCGAATAATTGTGCACACTCTTTCTGCCGGCCAAACAATAGATTGCTTGAGAAGCTTCCTTTTTTATTTAGTGTGAGTCCTACATATAAAGCAAAAAAAAAAAAAAGGTTGGAAATTGAGCTCACAGATCTTGGCATTGCTCAGGAAAGCAACCTAAGCTGAGCTTTGATGACAGTAAATGGTTCTGCAGAATGAATTGGGGGGAATAACACTTTTCAGAAGACAGGTGAAAATTGTCTGCAAGATGATTGGCTAGAATTGATATTGTCAATTTGTACATCCTGGAGCTTCCACGAGTGCAAAGTACCCTGAGCTTTGACTGACAGAGACATACGCTTCCTCTAAGTGACATTGGAATACAAATAAATTGGATACCACTTAGAGACTCCAAAAGCCATTGAACAGCAGCACCACTGCAAGATGGAAGGCAGGTCCCATGGAAAGTGACAGCAATATTTCCTTTCCTGAACTGAGAAAATAGGAAAAAGAAATGGAGAAACATTTTAATGGCACAATGGATGAGAGGGAGGGGGAGTAACACAGTAACATAAAGCTCTTAATACAAATCAAAGAAATATAGAGATACCAGGCTGAATTGCAGTTGAAATCTTGATAAAACCTAATGACTAGATACAAGGAAAGGAAATATTTTCAGCACTAGGATCTTGAGGGTAGAAACAATGCTAGTGCACTGTAAACTAAAGTAATATCTAAAATGTGCTTTGCCTAACTGTCCCAAAATGGTTCTTCTGCTGAATGATTATTTCTGAGGACCTAGTTAAATCAACAATATACTATAAATGGAGCTTTCCAATAATCTTTGAATTTTGGCATTTCTTTGCAAGCTTTTGGTTACTTGTTGAAGATTATTTAATGATGCATCTTTTTAGCATGCATAAAAGATCATGGAATTAAGCAAATATATGCATACAGTATACTTATTTGTATTATTTTTTCCCTAGATAACTGTCTGAATTTATCAGCCAAATTGCTGATATAAGGAACCAAGAGGGTTGAATAATCTTCAGAAAACAAAATGAACACGATGGCTGTCTGATTTCCTATACTGGGAATTGATACAAAAAGAATGGAAAATAAAATTAGTAGCATTGTAACATTTTAATTCAAAATTTTGGTGCAACATGCACCAGAATACATAGAAACAAAACACACACATAGAATACTGTATGTTCTGGTAACTGTGCTTCAGAAAGTCTGCAGTAATACTGTGGGGAAAAAAAATCAGAAAGAGAAAACACGAGGGATCAAGAAGTGGATGCTACTCCATTATGGCTTTGGATATTTAAGGCTTTTTAGTTTGGGAAAAGGTCTAGTAAACAGAAGCAACACTATTGGGAGTGATGTGGTTTAGTCATGAGACCTAGTGATGATCACAACCTTGGATGTTTTAAATGAAAATCATATGTGGTAGTTGTACATATTTATAATCATGCATCCCGTTTAGCAGCACCTGCCACTTCCAACAACAAATACAGGCAGTACTCATTTAGTAGGCTGCCTCATTTATAGTAACTGTTTACAGTCACAGCAATGCTGAAAAAAACAACTTGCATTTATGATTTTTGCAGGTCTGGAAAGCAAAGCAAGGCTGAAGTAAGATCATAAACACAGTTGTGAAGCAGTCATTTAACCACTGAGTTGCCAATACCAACTGTGGTTACTAGACAAGGATTTCCTCTGCTGTGATCTTGAGGTTTAAAAGGTTTGTGGGTGGGAGAGAAAGCCTTGGTCATTTGCAAATGGCAACGTATGATAGTTATTGTTGTGTTAAAATGAAGTCCTTTCTTTTCACTCCATATAGCTAACGCGCAATTGGTCTTTAAGAATTTGATTTCAAGAATAACTTGAGAAATAATAGGTTGAACTATTGGGAGAAAAAAAAAAAAAGAAATCTCCCCTCCCATCCATGTTTTGTTTCTGTAAAGTGTCTCTGTCATCACATTTACTGTTTATTTTCTCACTTTGTTCAGTTCCAGGCAGCCCATCTGATATAATTTAACAGTTAGACAAGAAGAGAATCATATTTATCGAGTGAGTAAAGTGAGCAGTTCCCTCTCTTACACCAGGTTTACAAGCTCACAAAACCTTACAAGCACCCTCTTGGGAGGTTAAGCTTCTAGGAGTTGATCATAGTATAAAGCAGAGATTTTGCAATATGCAGCACAATCACAAAAATACTTGACGCTTGGTTTGGTTGAAGTCTAGTCATATTTGCACACACTTGTAATTACGGTAGATCTCCTGGGATCCTCTAACTGATTGTTCCTTAGTCATTTTTATTTTGGAGATCTTGGAATGATTTTGAAAGCAACAACAAAACTTTCTTACACAGATATCAGATCAACAGGTGATTCTGTCAACATGGCTTTGCACTACATCCTACAACATCTTGGATCTCCAAAGACCTATGCAAGGGTCCTCTTTGTAGACTTTAGTTCAGCATTCAACACCATCATTCCAGATATTTTTCTAATGAAACTAAACCAGCTATCTGTACCTGAACACACCTGTAAGTGGAGCATAAGCTTCCTAACAGACAGGAGGCAGCAGGTGAAGCTAAGCAGAATCACATCAGATACCTGTACAATTAGCACAGCCCCCCCCCCACCCAAGGCTGTGTGCTCTCTCCACTTCTCTCTCTACCAATGACTGCACCTCAAAAGATCCATCTGTTAAAGTACTGAAGTTTGCAGGTGATACAACAGTGATTGGTCTCA
>JAEANM010024325.1:0-11178 GCA_017656035.1 Myanophis thanlyinensis
CGCTTTAAAGGTAAGCACCAACACCTTGAACTGCACCCGGAAGGCC
The DNA here is from genome assembly GCA_017656035.1 of Myanophis thanlyinensis. Classification (NCBI taxonomy): domain Eukaryota; kingdom Metazoa; phylum Chordata; class Lepidosauria; order Squamata; family Homalopsidae; genus Myanophis; species Myanophis thanlyinensis. The sequence goes on from JAEANM010024325.1 coordinate 47, forward strand.
ACAGGAAGCCAGTGCAGCTCGCACAGGAAGGTTGTAATGTGGGAGCTCCTAGGAGCTCCCTTAATTTGCCTTCATGGCAGAGGTAAAAGTATGGAATTAGGTTGCCAAAATCTGTAGAAGCATAAGATGGCAGCAGAAAGATGATGAAACACTTTCTGTTGCCATCTAATGGAGGTTCAGGTTTGTGCAACTCAAATCTGGAATTCTTAACCAAAAGATACTCAAAGAAGCATGGGCTTTTTTTTATTTAAACAAAAAATATGGCAGAATGAGAAACCAACAAATTTGTCCTTCCAGCAGATGATTTTTAAGTGCTTGAATTCAACCATGTTTTTACTGCTAAAGCGAGGTTGCCATGATCAGAACTCGCAAACAAAGCTAAAGATAGTTAGTTACAATAGCATCGTCTCCATGTTTGGAATAGCTAACCCTTTTTAATTTGAAGGGTTCAGAAAGATGAAATTGCATTGTAAAACTTAACTCTTGACTCAATGCACACATTTCTTCATGCATTAGGAAAAGCAGAATTAGAGGCTTTAAAAAATTAGAGGCAGGAAAAAGCAAAAACAAATGTGAATTGATCCCAGACCAGTTTTCTCTGCAGGTTTCGGAAAACAGTGAAGTAATTATTCTCTGAAATGATATTAAGTGGTAAGCTGTTCCATTGTGCTATACCCTTCTCATGGTTTCAGATATGACAACAAAGAACAGTGCCTCTATATTTGGACAGTCCAAACATTCTTATTAAAAGTAGTTTCAGGTGTGATTCTTAGAGCTCCTTTTAATTCACAAAGCAGTGCCACTTAAGATTCCAGGTGTGAGTTATTATTCATTTTCAGGCATTTGAGAAACCTGGTTGACCTTCTCAGGTCACACTACTCTTTAAGCACTGATGACTTCCCACCGTTAATGCCCATGCTGTGCACTGGGGCTCCTTGCCTATCAGAAGGTTCTGCTGAGCATTGAAACTCTGTAGGTTAACAGCTCTCGTGGCCTTGACTTTTCATAGCAGTCATATCAGTTTTCCTTTGAGTGCATTGATTAAATGACTGGGGGGGGGGGGAATAACTCCACACCATCCTACCTTCTCTAACAGTTCTCACCTTCATCCCTTTTCCCTGCCCCAGTGAACAAACATTGTTTTGGATTTTTAGTCAACTTTTATGGGGTATTTTTAAATAAGAACTTGTTTGTAGTGTCTTACGTTTTCTTAAGAGAGTTTCCTGTGAACATATTTTATTTCTTTAATGGGAACACATGCTGCTCCCCTGAACATGGAGTAAATTTAACACAGGACCAGCAATTCATGAAAAGTCAAATCCAGTCCTATTAAAACATAATGCATATCCCATCCAGGTAACTAAAGTCATGAAAAGAATGCTAAGTTTGGGGTTTATTCTAAATGTGTTTGAAATGAACAGAAAAAAACAGAAAGAAGCTAAGGAGGAGTGAAGCCATGTCTAGTACCTAGCAGTTAATTGGTTAACCATATGTAGTTTTTCCACAAATATATTCAAGTAGGGTTTAGAGTTAATGTTTAGAGTTTAGATGGTGGTTTAGAGTTTAGATGATGGTTTAATCATTGCACATGGGCTATTTAGATGCAAGAGATAGAACTGGTATGTTGGGACTGCAACTTATAATAATATATTATTTCATATTGTTGGAAATGGAATGCTAGATTTTCCCTTCAAGCACAGAACAAAGACAGCAGACAATTCTTATCTTTAATGACTTAATAAATAAATTAAAATAATTAATTTTAATCCTCCTGTAAGCTTCCCAAAATTGTTGACCTTAGAAATGGAAGAAATACAAAAATCTTCCCATTTGTAGCCTAGCTTGAGAAGTTCATAAAACTGGGAACGTGTTGGAAGAAAAGAGAAGAAGACAACCAGTAAATAGATGGATGGACTTGTTTATTGAAATGATGGCTGAAGGATAGATGATCTGGCTTTCAAGAAGACTTAAAGGACAATTCATTTTGCTGAACATCTATCTATGTGACAGCTGAAGATTGACACTGATTTCTTGGCATGTAATCAATTAAAAATGTATTTCACCATCTCTTTAAACTGTACTGGCCACTTACAGTCTCTAAGAGTTAAGAGTATGTGGAAATGATGCAGTGACCTCATTAGATGAAGGAAGGGCACATTTGGGCTCTTTTCTGCATGAGAAGGTGTGATGGCATTTTTAAACTTTAAATTGATCTATTGTGCTGGCCACATATTTCACAGAGTTGGTTTAGGATGATTTTGTTTAAGCATAATAGAAGATCACCACAGTTGAGTTTTACTAATATGATGGTGGTATGTGATAGTGGCAGAAGAGCAATAAAGATGATTAGAGTGCTGGAGGCTAAAATTTACGATCAATGGTTGTAGGAACTTGGTATGTCTAGTCTATCATAGAGAAGGAATAGGGGTGATGTGATACCAGTCTTTCAATATCTAAGTTATTCTAGAGAAGAGAGGGTCAACCTATTCTCCAAAGTACCTGAAGGCAGGAGAAGAAGCAATGGATAGAAACTAATCAAGGAGAGAAGCAACCTAGAACTGAGGAGAAATTTCCTGACAGTAAGAGAAACTAATCAGTGGAACATCTTGCCTTCAGAAGTTATGGGTGCTCTGACACTGGAGGTTTTTAAGAAGAGATTGGGCAACGATTTGTCCAGAATGGTATAGTTTTTCCTGCTTGAACAAGGGGTTGGACTAGAAGACTTCTAAAGTCCTTTCTAACCCTGTTCTGTATTCTGATCTTATGATTGAAAATTAGAGCTATGGATCTGCTTGGATTGTAAGTAGACATTGTTGTCCAAATCCCCTCTCAGTTTGAAAGCTGTCTGAATAAGGAAGAGGGGGTACCTTTATTGAAAGATTCATATATACAATGCTTTCTTGAGAAGCTTTCACTGGATGCTCACCTTAATGCCTTTCAATTTTAGGTGAAGAGAGTTTAATTATCCTATTCCTTTTTCCCATGTAATCATCATGGTATTAATTTAACAGAACAGAATATCAGGGATCTTGGAGGTGTTCTAGTCCAGACATGGTCAAACTATAGCCCGTGGGTCACATCCGGCCCGTTGGGCTTTTTAATCTGGCCCGCCGAACTAGTTACTAGCAGGAACCCTGCAGTTTCAAGGAAGACCTGGTTCAGGGAATGGAGAGTCCAGAAAAGTCAATTTTCGCTGGGTCGACAACCAGGCACAACAAATATAACGCCGGACATTGATGCACTTGCAAAAAAAAAGGAGACCAACAACCCTGTTCCCACTGAAACTGAATGAGAGTTTATTACTGTGTTATTAAATTAATACATTTGGAAAACATTTTTCCAATAAACTAAGCACAATGGTATTTTGCTGCCTGTTAAAGGCCAAATCTTTTCATGTAATGGTTTTTACATTTAATTTATATTAGTTCACACAAACACACCATTCTCCTATTCTGGCCTGACCCCTCTGTCAAATTTTAGAAACCATTGTGGTCCACGAGTCAAAAAGTTTGTCCACCCCTGTTCTCGTCCATCCCCCTGCTCTGGCAGGAAACTTTACATCAGTTCAGATAAACGGTTATCTCTTCTTAAAAATTTCCAATGTTGGAGCATTCACAACTTCTGGAGGCAAGTTGTTCCACTGATTAATTGTTCTGTAAGGACATTTCTTCCTTAGTTCTAGGTTGCTTCTCTTCAGTTTCAATATGAAAACTTTGATTTGATATTAATAGTGGTTTTATGTTGTACTTGGATGTCATTACCAACTGCTATATTTTTTTCTTTTTTTTCCCTGATGTGTGTTTATCAGTCCTCTTTGGGGCATAAGCAATAGAAAATACAAGCAGCTGAAAAAGTTTATTTTTTCTTTATTTTGGAAAGAAAATTTAAGACACTGGCTTTGTTTACCTGCAAATCATTAGAAACAGAAATCAAGATTTGTGGATTCACAATCTGTGGCTAGTATGACTGATGTATTAAAGTGCATGTCATCAGGTTCCAGTTCTAAATTTTAGAGGCTTATGTTTTTATATCCTTTATTCCAGAAAGCATGGTGGGGGGAAAGAATGGATAGATAATATTTATTTGCCTATACATCTACTCTTTAAAGCAGTCAAATGACTATAATTATTTCATCAAGTTAATTACAGCAACAAAAAACACTTTTCAGCTTCCAGGTACCTTCACAGGCATGGAGGCTACTGAGCTTTTAAAAGGCTTCAATCTCAGGTACATTTAGATGTAGTGTACCTACATCCATATTGCAAAATGATTCAAAATGTGGAAGACAGTGAGACAATCTAGGAAGGCAATATGATTTCACAATGCTTAGCTTTCAGTCTGGGTCACTATCCAGGAACAGATGGTCTGAGAAAAAACCAAATGGTTGTTTTTCTAATTTTGAGTTTAAAGGATAGCATGCACGAGTAGTTTAAAGGATGTCATGCATGAGTAAAACATAACATAAAGTTGGCTGAAGCACTTTTATTCCAGTCCTAGAAAACATTCAACTCTAGCTGTCTTCAAAGAAGATATTATGGTATATAATTTTCAGAACATTTTAACAGTCCATTTCAAAATAGGTCTGACTTTATTTTTGATGGATATCAGGTGGATAGAACTCTTGCAATGGTGATTTTTTTATTATCATTTCAAGGATTTCTCACCTAAATTTCAACAGCTACATAATCTAAATTATCCACAGTACAACAGATATTGGCCCCTGTATGTGCTAGATATCACTACTGCTATAGCATGACTCCTAGACTAATTTGTGTGAATCCATGTCAAATATCTTCCCATTTTTGCACTTCCCAAGCATGCCAACTCTGTAGTCAGCTCAAAGCAAATCTTTTAATACTGGCATCCATGGGGGAAAGAAAGTGATAAGAGATGAATAACCAAGAAACAAGTATAAAAGGGTGTTTATGCCATATAACATTTTTATAACATTATAACATACACACATACATTCAAAAGCTTTTTTGGGGGAGACCAAGAAGCCAGTAGTATAGTACATCAAGTTTTGTGTGTGTGCATATGTGTGTTGTATGTTTTTTATGCTTTGTGTGTATTAAAAAATAACTAAGTGAGCATTGAATGCTTTCATTCAAGAACTTTTGTTTTTCTTGACAACTGAACTACCCTCTGAATAAAACATTGGGATCAGGTCTTCTACTTGATTACAATTGTCAAATAAAATAACTTTATTTATTATTTAATGTTTATTCCATCTTTCATTCAGCAGCTCAGAGTAGGTATATGCAGTGTTTCTGTCAGGGTTTCACACAACATCAGCAACGCAATCAGAACTCAAAAAAAAAAAAAAAGTCCTTAGAATAAGATTTTATTAAAGACATTGTAATAGCATGGTCTGGAGAAACCCTGAATCTGAAATTCCTGGGCTTTCTCCACCCAAGTAAAGTGAAAGTTCCATCCCAATAATTATCACATGTCAATTTCTCACCAGCTGCTTCAAAGAAAGTTCTAACATTCACTTTAGGTCCTCCTCTCGCAGGTGTCCACAACCCAAAGAAAATTCTCATGAGAAATATGTTAGAACGAGTGCTGAATAGATAACAGCCTCTGAGTCGGTTCTATCAACCACCACTCCCCCAACTCGTCGGCCTAGCTAAAATGTGTCAAAGCTAAAAGGTCTAGTGTAATAATTGCAAAAGCACCGACTAATAAATTTTCAGCACAAAAGTCTCCTTTTAAGCTTGACAGTTCCTTCCTTTTATTTTTTCAACAATCCTAAAAAAGTAGGTTCAGCTAAGAGCAAGGAATATTACTCCAATGTCACCAGGGAGCTTCTTCAGCTAACAAGAGACTAGAATACAGGTCTTTGTGTTCCTACATTAAGATCTTAACCATTATACTGTATTATAGTCTGGCTTTTCATTGTCTAAGAAACATTTGAAGGCAACCTGAAAACGTCCTGGCTTTTCCAGTTTCTATTCATAGGCAATATAAGAGCAGAATTAAATTGTGCAATAGAATGTTTGAAACTGGCATTAGAAGCTGACAAATGAGCTTAATTGGTTTTTTTTTAAATGCTTCCTTTCAGAGTACCTGGGAAATTTTTACAAAATTTCAGACTGCCATTCAAAGAAACAAAAAAACAGCACTACAATTTCATCTGTAAATACATTGAAGAAGAACAGGAACATGGGAAAACACAGAAAAATATATCTTGTTCCTTTGGTTTTCTGATCTATTGGTCCTTGTCTCATTCTACAAATGTGTTGGCCTATACATTACTTTAGAACCTTTTCATTTTTTTTCTTCCGTTGTTTGTCATTTTTTTGTAGATTTTCCATAAATAGTTTTCCAACTTGGTTATAATTGTAGTTTATAGTTATCTGATATTTGTAAGTATTATAAGTATCCAATTTCATCTTTTGATACTACAGATTCTTTGTAAATAGAGAATAGCATCTAAAATACATTGGGGGTGATATCTCTACATCAGTACAGAATTTCAATACATTCCTTCCATCTTTTATTTTCTTTGAATAAGTTACTTTCTGTCCATCCATAGAGAGGGCTACACCAGAAAGACCATCTGGTATAAAAACTTGTCAAATTTAAATATGTGACTTATCAATGTGAATTCCACACTGAATCAGCCGAGGCCCAGGTTGTTAGGTGGAAACAGATGATGTGATGTGGTGACCCCTTACAGGAATAGCCAAAAAATGAAGAAGACGACTTTGTGTCCATCCTTTACCATATGGATTAATATCTTTAATATCAAAGAATAAGAAAGTAATGGTAAAGATAATCAAACTCATACTATATTAGGCCTCTATGTGGAAAGAAAACTACACACACAAACACACACATATACATATTGGATAATTGAGAAAGCTGAAGAACACCAAACAAATATTGATGTATGATTTGCTGATTATGAAAAGGCTTTTGCTGATTATGGAAAGGCAACTATGTTGATGACAGAACTAGTCTGATAGCTGAAAATGCAAATCACTTAGAGATTTTACTAATGAAAGTCAAGGAGCACAATTTAAAAAAAAAAGACTATGATTAAATATAAAGGAGACCAATCACAAGTATACCAACCAGTTTTAAAAATGAAGATATTTAAGTGTTTAATAGCCTTTGGCTTTTAGGACCAACAATCAATAAAGGAATCAGCAGTCAAGAAACATCTGCAGACTTACATGTGGTAGGGTAGAAATGAAGAACTTAGAAAAGATATTCAGGATGCTGTGACATGTTTTTATCAAGGCAAATTCAGAAATTCAGACAGTTTTCCAATGATACTCTTGGAAGTAAAATTTGGATTTTGAAGAAGCAGGGTAAAAATAGTATTACCAATTTTGAATGTTGGTGTTGAAACAGACTCCTGAAAATAGCATGGATAGTTGTAGAGATGTATGGAGACAGCTTTGAAGAATGTGACAGCCATAACATCAGGATAACATACAAAGAAGAAATTTAAGATGAGGCCACTTTGACACTCTTTGAAATAAAAAAAAAGAGAGAAAAGAGAAAGATTTTGTTGTAGCCTCTATCAATGAAGTAGAATTCTGTAGTTCCTGTCTTGGTTTATCTCAAACACGGGTATTAGCCAAAAGCAAACAAAAAGCAAATGGATCTTAAAACAAATGAATCTAAAGTTCTCACAGTAGACTCAAGTGACCAGGCTGAAGTTATCACATTTTGTACATAATATGTGAAGATCTAGCTTTCTCAAGAAGACTGTGATGTGGGAAAGAGAAAAAAATGACCAGCAACAAGGTGGATGGACTCAATAAAAGCAAGAATAAATGCACCCCTGAAAAACCAAAGGAACAAGATCATCCTGAAGAAGATCAATCAGTGTGATAGCATTAACAGCAACTTGATGGTATATAATCCAATCCAATCAATTCTGGGAAGGGTAGAGGAAAAAATGGAGAAAATACAATTCAGGTGGAATGTCAGCCTCATGAATTACTAATTTGATACTTTCTCATTATGATGCCTTCAAAGGGGAAAATAGATGGCTCATTTGAATGATCACACTTGGAATACTTTGGTTATAGGAGGAGAAAGTGAACTGATCAAGGTCACCCTGGAGGTCAGTAAGTAATGAGAAAGTAATTATGGGAAAGAGAGTCTATTTCATTTCTCTGAGTTCTCTGGCTCCAAGGGTCTTTCGAAAAAGCTAAAATGCTTTACATTTTTCTTATATCTTGGCCTTTTACCCTTCTGTGGCATTTTCAGTTGGTTGTATTCAAAGCTTAAAATGAGTTTTTGTGGCTTGCCATCCTCTAAGGACTGTAGCACAGCTTTTAAGGCATCTCAGCTATTGCCCATTTGCTATCCTGCACTCGGAACACAAAAGGCTCAGTCAAATGTTGAGTAGCAGGTATACGGTTGCACAGGTAGTTAATGAAAGAGAGATTTGATTACAAAAGGATAAGTAACCTCTTTGTAGCCTGCAATTAACATTTAACTTGATATGGCCAATAAACTCACTGAAAGGAGTGTGGACTGCAGGAAAGAGGGTTTTTCACTTGTTATTAGAGCCATCACACAGAGACACTAGCAGGCATTATTCTATTGTACGGGGTGATTTGGTTTGCACATCACAACACAGCTCAGCTTTTGGTATAGTAAGTGTTACATTAATTGAACTGTTCTTTCCCTATTGCTAAGGTTTTAAATGGCTCTTGTTTCCAAAATCATGGGAACATTGTGCAGTTCAGCAGTTTTAGAACATGATCCTTACCCCATTAATATTGATTCCATTATTTTTCTAATCTAAACTATGGTATATCAGTGGTCTAAGGTGGGAAAGATGGAGATTATTCCCATGTGTTTTTGAAGCTGTCCATCAAAATGTATATGATTTTACATATCTTCCTATGTCAGAGATTAGGATAAAGCCAATAATCTCAGATTTGTTCTTTTTTACATATCTTAATTTCTATACATAATTATTATTTGTGCAAGACCTAAATTTCTCAGTCTGTTATAAACGGAATATTATCCTAAAGTAATGAGCAATATTGTACTTTATAAAACCTCTAGGCTATACAATTGACTACCAAAATGTTTATTATACTGTTACTTATAGTTTATGTTTATATCTACGATGTCTTTTAAAGTCATGGAATGTAATCTGTGGATTTAACCTGATTTTAGCAGTCCAGTTCTGTTCAAGTATTGCTATGTTCATTGGGACTCAAGTTTGAAGTTTAAATCATGCCTGTTTTTAAATAAACTGCATCACACTGTTAGGATCAAGTAAAAGAAAACTGCAATCCTGTACACACTTAATTGGAAGTTGGTGCAGTTAATAGACATGTATAAAATGGAAGTATGAATTATCTTTTCCTTTGCTGTAGTTAAGTAGACATTTCACAACACAGCTATGTTAATATTGGTGATCAGGGCTTCTTTTTTTTTTAGATTTTTATCTCATTCTTTATATATATATATACACGAATCAAGGCAGTAATCATAACAATACTCCTTTTTCCTCTTATTTTCCTACAACAGCATCCCTGAATGTGAATTGGGTTAAGAATTCCCTATACTACTAGGCTCAAAATTCTCAGTTTGGACAACTTAGAACTACACCACTTGCAGTCAGACCTAGGTATTACACATAAAATTATTCACAGTCCTACCTGTAAATGACAGTTTCTGTTTCAATCGCAGCAACACACACTCTAACAATTGCTTTAAACTCAATGTAAATCATTCCAAACTCGATTGTAAGAAACATGACTTTTGTAAACATGACTTGTCCAAGATGGCACCGGTGAGACAGGCTGCCGTCACAACTGCTCCGACCCTCTTTATTTTGTTTTTAGTCTTTTTTAATCATAATTTAATTTAATTTAAGTAACAATTTAACCTTAAGCATAATTTAAGTAACCTAAGTATCTTTAAACAATTTTAAGCAATCTTGAGCAACCTTAAGCATTGAGAGACAGGGCTCTTGGGGTTTGAGAGAAGAACAGCGAGGCTGCCGGCTTCCACTGGGGCAGATCAGGATGGCAACATCGAGGCAGAGGCCTTTGGGGGCTGCAGAGGTGGGGAGGCAAAGGTTCAAGAGATGGCCGGGCTCTGCTGGGGCAGATCAGGATGGCGACACTGAGGTGGAGGCCTTCAGGGACTGCTGAGGCACGGAGACAAAAGCTCTGAATGACTGCTGAGACACCAAGGCAGAGGCTATGAGGGACTTCTGAGGATCCCGGAGAGACCACAGATACGGTCTCAGATGACTGCTGAGACCCACCAAAGGCAGCAGTGCCAGGAGCGGCTGAGGAGATCCATCTGCCAGGAGCAGCCAAAACAGCCTCGAGAAACAGCCCCAAGAAAGAGCGAGGACCACTGAGAGTAGCTATGGGGATGAACACTGTAGTCATAACAACAGACATTCTGTCCCCCTTGCTCTCTTAATTTTTAATTCTTATTTTTAGGGTCTGGAGTAGCTGCAGAAGCATTTCACTGCATGTTGTACTTTGTATAATTGTGCATGTGACAAAATTTGAATTTGAAATTGAAATTGAAGTTGAAATTGTAATAGAGTTCTCAAAGTCTGGAATGTTCTACTTGATTCAGTTGTATCTGCTACAAATTCTCATAGTTTCAATCACAAATTGACTTCTGTGGACCTTACACCATATTAAATGGACAGTAGAGTGCATAAATGCGCGAATATGCCTAACATCCCTGTCATTGTATTTTCTTACTTTTCTTACTCTTGTATCAGTTTTTAATCACTGATTGTTTTGCATTGTTATTGTATTGTTATTGCTTGACAAATTCTAATAAATAAAAAAATAAAAAAATAAGAGTAAGTGACTGATCCAAACTTACTCATTCAATTATGCCTAAAACAGGCCTAGAACTCACAATCTCCTGATTTCTTGGTCAGTGCCTTAAACACTACACCTTATGAAATGTGTTAAAGTCTGAATTCTATTTTAACAGCACAATCAAGCCCAATTGACATCAGATAGTAAGAAACAACTTTGGAATATGGAAAATTTACGCTCTTTCTGTTATTTTATATATTACACTCTCTCTTACTGGATTACTTTACTTTACTTTACTTTAATCGTATTTATATACCGCCCCATCTCCCTAAGGACTCGGGGCGGTTTACAGCC
>JAEANM010024326.1:0-11178 GCA_017656035.1 Myanophis thanlyinensis
TCCCTTCCTTCTGTCTCTCCATTCCTTCCTTCCTTCTCCTCCTCTCCCTTCCTTCCTCCTCTGTATTCTATCTTTCCATCTCTCCCTTCCTTCATTTCTTCCTTCTCTTCCTCTCTCTTCCTTTATCTCCATTCATTCTCCTCTCCCTTCTTTCTCTCCATTCCTTCCTTCTCCTCCTTCCAGTCTTCCTTCCGGGCGGCGGCTGGGGGCGGGGGCAGCCTGGCAGGCCAGCACCCCCGGCCGGTGTCTGTGACAATGCGGCCGGCCTCCTCCTCGCCTCCTCCTCCTCCTCCTCAGGCCAGGGCAAGTGGGGGCTGGTCAAGCTGCACTGCCGCTCATGGAGCCACCACTCAGCTCCCCTGAGCCAGGCGAAGTAGCTCTAGCGTCTAGCAGCGGCGGCTGGAGGCAGGGAGGGAGCGGGGGGGCTGGGGGGGGCAGCCCGGCAGGCCAGCACCCCCAGCTGGTCTCCGTGACAATGCAGCCGGCCTCCTCCTCACCTCCTTGTATCCCGCCTCCTCCTCCTCTGGCCAGGGTGAGTGGGGGCCAGTCAAGCCGCACTGCTGCTCATGGAGCCGCCGGCTTGGCTCCCCTGAGCCAGGTGAAGCGGCTCTAGCGTCTAGCGGCAGTCGGCTGAGCCCCGCCGCTCCCTCCCCACCGCCGCTGCCCCCGGCCTCATGGTGGCTCCACTTGGCCTTCTGCGGTCTTACTTTACCACAGAAGGTGGTTTTCAAGCCTGGTGCGGCGACAGGAACGGGAATGGCGGCTTCCCCAGGGAGCGGCAGGGGAGCTGGGCCGCCCCCACCACCTCCCCCTGCGACAGGGGCAGCAGCGGAGACTGGAGCATCCCCTTCCCCGGCGGTGGCCAGCGGGGCGCCGGTTCCTCCCGGTCCAGATGGAACCCGAGGGGGGCTGTGGTTGCAGGGCGGGAAGGGCTCGGAAGGAAGGCTGGAAGGAGGAGAAGGAATGCGGCCGGCCTCCTCCTCCTCAGGCCAGGGCGGACAGAGCGCATGCTTGCGCTGGCAATCCTGCCACTTGCCAGCGCAAGCATGTGCTGAGTCCGCCCGGCCTGAAGAATAGCGGATGGGCTGCAGGAGGAGAGGGGGGGAAAGGGGGGGGAACAGCTTGGATGTCACGGGCCGGGTAAATGCGCTCCATGGGCCGCATGTGTCCCGCGGGCCGTAGTTTGAGGACCCCAGCCCTAGATGATAGGCTCAAGATCCATCTGGATCTTGACAGACTTGAACACTAGGTCTTTTTTAACAAAATTCAAAAAATTAAGTGTAAAGAAAAAAAGGTCTTACACTTAGACAACAAAAATCAAAAGTATAACATAGACTGGGTGAAACCAGGCTTAATAGCAGTAACTGTGAAAGGGATCTTGTAGTCTTAGTGGACAACCAGCTAAATATGAGTTAGTAGTGTGCTGCGGCAGCCAAAAAATTAACAGAGGGATTCAATCAAGGTCAAGTGAAGTACTAATAACTTCATAAAACCTTAGTAAGACCACACCTAGAATACTGCATCCAGTTTTGATCACAATATAAAAAAGATGTTGAGACTCTAAAAAGAGTCCAGCAAAGAGCAACAAAGATGATTAGGGGACTGGAGACTAAAACATATGAAGAATGGTTACAGGAACTAGGCATGGCTAGTCCAGAGAAGAGAACAACCAGAGGAGACATGATAGCAGTGTTCCTATTTTTGAGGGGCTATCATAGAGAAGAGGGACTCAACCTATTTTCCAAAACTCTTGAAGGCCAGACAAGGAATATTGGATGGAAACTGATCATGGAGAGATTCAACCTAGAAATAAGGAGAAACTTTCTGACAGTGAAAAACAATTTGCCTTCAAAAGTTGTGGGAGCTTCATCACTGGAGGTTTTCAAGAAGAGACTGGACTGTCCTCTGTCAGAAATAGTGTAGAGTCTCCTGCTTGGATGGGGGTTGGACTAGAAGATCTACAAGGTCCCTTCCAACTCTGTTAATCTGTGAAATCTTTAACATACTATTTTCCTATAAATCTACTTATATACTCTAGTACAGTATCTCAAAAAAAATACTAAATGATCAGTTGACCATAATCATATTGGTGAATAAGCCCTCAAATTTCTTAAACTTCCAAAGTAAAAAAAATATCTAATATCTCTCCTTCCAAATACAATACATATTTGGAAAGTCAATACACCTAAAATATAATTTTATTGAAGATCCTTAACTAAATCTATAATTATTATTTTAATATGTGTAAAGATCTAAAGTCTAGATAGAATATCTATATACCCCATGTCAGAGTTCCAAGTAACATCTCCTCCACAATTAAAACTCCAAGGCAGGAATATTTCTCAAAGCTTAATTTTATTTAAGACATCATATTGGAACATCTGGGGAAAACCCAAATCTGAATTCCCACATTTTCCCCACCCAAAGTTTCTTCCTCCAACTTGTCACATGCTATAGCCTGGTCCAATCCAGCCATGATTGCTCGACTGGGTCATTCACCGTCCCAGCTTCCCCAGGTGCTGGCTGAATGTCCTTGGTTTCATGAGAAAGAACGTTATTTTGATATCACCCCAAGCAACTATCTATTTCCCTCCCCCTGCTATATCTAGTGTGGCAAATCCAAAAGGAAACTAAAGCAAGAAGAAATAGAAAGTTCCATGAGAGAGAAAGGAAAAAAAATCCGAATAGACTCTTTTGGGGTTGACAGGCTGCCCCCTTCACCTGATGATTGCCTCCTGGAATAAAGCAAACATTTAGGGATTAGTAAATCACTAACCACCTCCCTCCCCCAGAAGGTCCCTTAGGTTTATCAGGGAACTTCTCATGAAACTGTTTTATTAAATGATAGGCCTGCAAGTCCCAACTCTTTACCCATGTAGCCTATGATATTGGATATCCTTTCCAATGTACTAAATATTGTAATTTATTTCTGTGTATTCAAGAATCTAATATCATCTTTACTTCATAATGTGTTTCTCCTTGAACCACTATAGGTGGTGGAGGCGGTCTGTCTTTTGATTTAATCTGTGAGTCAATTGACCATTTGAGCAAACTACAATGAAATACCAGATGTACTTTCCCAGCAATCTGGGTAAATTAAGATGTATGATTACTGGGTTTATTAGTTTTACAATTTGGAATGGTTCCAGGAACTTTGGTCCTAATTTCCTAGTAGGTAGCCTCTGCTTAAGGTATTTCATTGACAAGTAAACTTTCTCCCCTACTCAAAAGGGTGGTTGAAGCTACCTATGTTTATCCACTTGCTTTTTATATTCCTCAGCTGCTTTCTTAAGTGCTAGCTTAGTGTTCTCCCACCCCAGCTTTAAATAATCCATCCACTCTTGTACACTCATTGAAGAGGGGGGATCTTGAGGCAATTCTGGCATTGGGACAAAATCAATTCTGCTGGTGCCTTGGAAGGGAGTTAGTCCAGTACTGCTGTGAATTGCATTATTGTAAGCCACCTCAGTGAATGGCAGTAGATTTGACCAATTATCTTGCTGATAATCAATGTAACATCTCAAATATTGTTCCACCACTGCATTTCTGTGATCCATGGCTCCATTCATGCTTGGATGAAAAGTTGAGTTGAGACCTTGGGACAACCCTATGGATTTCAAAAACTCCCTCCATAACTTTGCTGTAAACTGCACTCCACGGTCTGAAATAGTTTGGCGAGGCACTCTGTATAAGCTGTAAACCTGTTTTATGAACATTTTGGCTAGTTTTTTGGGTGGACGGCAGTCCTGAGCAGGGCACAAAGTGTGCTTGTTTGGAGAATAGGTCAATTATAGTCCATATCACTGTGTGTCCCCCCCGCTTGGGAGATCTACTATAAAATCCATTGCAATTTCCTCCCAGAGTCGGCAGGGGTCAGCTATGACCAGGAAAGCCCAGGCAGCTTTCCTGGTCTCATTTTCATGGTAGTGCACATGGAATATAGCTTGTTAGGGTTTCAGCTAAACTCCTCATTTCCATTCAGCACTCAGAGACAAAGTCCTTCCAAGTAAGAATTTAATGAAGAAGTCATACTTGCACATCTGGGAAAACCCGAATCTGAACTTCCGGATTTTCCCACCACCCAAGTAAAATTCACAATCCATCCCCTTCACCCATCATACCATCATACTGCCCAATCCAGCAAGGTTGAAAGAGAAACCACTTCTTTGGTCAACCCCTTCCAGGTGCTGGCTGACCCAGCCTTGACATTCTTCAACTATTCTATAAGAAATTACCCCTCCCAAATTTCCCAAACATTGCCAGCAAAGAAGCTTCTATGAATAATATGGCTTCCAAAGCTGACACAGCTTTTTACATAGTCCTCCACGTCGCTCTTAATTTTGGCCAAAATTGCCTTCAAGCTAAACCAAAGTGTCCAGCTAGCCAGGAATTTAATTCTAAATTTCTTCAGAGAAGAAATATATGTCTTTTCACATTGGTTTATCATTAGCATGACACTCTTACATGAATTGCAATTGATATACTATCTCTACCTTAATAAATAGCTAAATGAAATGTTATGAAAACAGGTTCACCAAACTTAACAAAACAACTTCATTTATTTCACGAAAGAGATAACAATGAATATTTGTCATGTTAAAAGTGATAACATGACACGAATATCACTTTTTTATTCAAATTTCAGTTCTGATTTAAAGTTTGCATATTTTCCAAATGTTTAGAAATCTTTTAAAATGTTTTGTCTTCTTCAGTTTTGCAAATATTTTTTTCAAAGTTGATTGTGTAGTTTCTAAAACTAAAAAAAGTGATTGTAGAACTTTTGCTCTTTACATTTTCATATTAGCCTTTTCTGCTTACAAAAAAAAAAAGCTCCAATTTAATATTTTTGCTAATAACTAAAAAGTTTTTAAATATAGCTTCATCATACTCTCATATTTTGCATTGTATTTTGTGAAATAAATATTTCTATACTAGTTTAGGGGGCAGAGGAAGAGTTTCACCATCAAACATATATTGTAGACATATCCATACAGACATAATTATTTGGAAGGCATAATATACACTGAGTATTCACCATGTTATAGTTAGTAAACAAATGTATGTTATGTACACATTTTTATATGTTTATATGTCAATTCATAGAAATATGCTTTCTAGAGGAATGTTAGCAAGCTTTGATTATTCAATATTTTTCAGAACTTTGAGAAAAAAGCTTTGGAATGATTAAAATCATTACCACCATTATCATCCATACCACATCATCAATTCCCTTCTTCCCACTTGCAATATTCCAGTGACACATTCTGGCTGCATTATATTTAGTGCTTTCTTCTTGATCACTTAAATATTTTTCATAATATATTGCTAACAATTTGTAAAGATATTCATAAACACAAAATATATAGATAATAATAATTCGGTGCTACATAAATTCCTTCCTTCCATTATCTTGTTTTGTGCTTTGCACTTACTTAGTTTCTAATATGATCAAATACAAAAGTGGTTTGCAGGTGCTTCCCAAACTAGAAAACTAATCCAGCTTGAATATAGCAATAAATATGAATATGGTAATAAACATATTTTCCTGGCTTAGATATCATATCAGACAGAACATCACCAAAAAGTTAGATGATAAAAAGCAAGCAAATACAGTATTTGTCTGTTTGTTTGTTATCCAACCCTGTGAGATAGATTGGACTGAGAGGGGAGTGAGTGGCCCAAAGTCATTCTGCCAGGTTTTATGTCTAGAACTCATGATTTCACAGTTGGTTCAAATGAATACCGGTTTATTGAATGCTAACACTTGCTACAAGAATCTGAATTATTAACACTCAGTGTAAATTGCAGTAGATAAGAGTCAAGCGAACTCAAGATGGGCTAGACTTAGAACTCTTATGAGCATGAAGGGACTTAGGACTGATGATGCACTTGTCTCTTCCCTCAACCTCAATCATCTTCTACATTATGTACAAAAAATCTATATTCATATTCTAAACTAAATATAAAGGATTTCAAGTTTCTGCAAAACCACTTTGGAACTATAAACGATACGAATTGAAATCCTGATATAGGCAAGCCTTGACACATGACCAGTGATCAGTCAGTTAACAACCATTCAAAATTACAACAGGTCTGAGACAGATGGTTTACTGCCCATAAAGTATTTCCATAAAAGTTCATGCCACACATACCCACAGTTATGTGACTGCCTTTTGAGCATTTGGCAACTGGCTCACCTTTACAACTGGTTGCAGCAGCCACAGTCACGTAACTTTTTTTTTTGCTGTTTTCCAGAAAATCACACTCATTTGGAAGAATGGGTTCATATTTAAATAGTGTAGCATTCACTTAACAAACTCTGATTTGCTTAATAACTGCCATAAAAATTTTTGTGTTACATGACTTACAATCATAATGATTTACAACTGGAAATCCTGTCCCAATTGCAATTGTAAGCTGAGGACTACATGTACATGCAATATAGTATGAATGCAGGTCAAGATTTTGTCTATGTGTTTTTACTTGCTGTACACCGCCCCGAGTCCCTAGGGAGAGGGGGCGGTATATAAATTTAATAAATAAATAAGAGATACTGTAAAACATTATGCAGAGATACATCTGATTCTAAATTGCATCTGTGTATTTTAGCTCTGAAACTCATTTGATATTGCCACATCTTTTGTTAAGACTTTGAGGGGGAGGTCAGGATTTCCACACAAAGAAAATAGAAATAGTCCACCAGCTAATATGATATTACTGAAATTGTCAGTTCTGATCATCCTGCCCCCCACAAGATCTTTCATTTTCCTGACTGAAAATGTAATGGGTACACATCACTCAATTCTAGCTTTCATGACATTTTCTAGTGTTCAAAGGGATTTTTCTCCCTTACAGAACTGTAAATGAGTTATTTCACTGAACTTCCAACTCATATTAGTAACTATGCATTTAGTGAGAGGCATAGAGCAAGAATAGATTTTAGAAATGAACAAATTGCATCACACAATAGATTTCCATGACAGATAGAATAAAAATAAGCACAAAATGTTTCTTGGATAACATCAGTTTTAAGTCACAATAGAAAGAAAGAGTTGGTCTAAAACCAGCTATGAAACATTCAGCTATAACTTAGATGCAAGATTTTTAGTTACAGCATTTTACTTTACTGTATCCAGGCAATTAAAACATGTAAAAATAATTTGTCAAAATAGTTTCCAAAATTATGCATTGATACTTTACTTACAATAGAAACACCAATGTTCCATCAATGTGATAATTTGTGTCATATCCTCCTGGCTACATTACAACTATATAAGATTTAAACCACTGAATAACAGAGCTTATAACCTAAGATTTGGGACTTTTAAAATACAAGGCTTGTAATAGAAAATGATAAGCAAATAACTGCTTCACAAAATCAACGTAACAATGCATGAATTAAACAAAAAGAGAAACTATTAGTGTAGGACTATTTGGTTGACACAATCTAGTTATTTATAATTTTATAAATGGGCCACAGAAGAATATAAAGCTTTTTTTACTGGCTGAGCATAATTAATGAATAAGTACACCTAATAATTCTATTCTATTCTAATTATACTTTAAAGAGCCTGACATTGTTTTAATGATTAAAGAAAACTATTGTATCAGTACAATAAATATCAGCTTACATCTCGAAAGATTTTCTTGTGAGAAAATCTTTTTATTTTGTAGATACTGTAAGGAAAATGTACATATACATTTGGCTTTAAACAAAAAAGCACATCAGGAGACTAGTTGTATTTAAAAAAAGCTTTGGGAAAAGGTATTCATCACATGTGCTATGCTAGTAATCATGTTTAAAAGAAATTGGGAACAAAAATATCAAGAAAAAAAGCAACAATGATTATGATGTCAGCCTAGCCATTGACAACTACAGGATTTAGCTTTTTTTTTTTTATTAAAAACTGCTTCTCTATGAAACTTTCCAGAATACTTATTATAATACCATTAATTTTTTATTCTTGATACTTATACAAAACCAAAAAGTGATGCTATTTTATGTAATTCAAAATTATTAAAAAATAATAGCTACAGATTACATTAAAAAATTACAAATTAAAGGATAGTATAAATTATTAAGGACATAGCACATTTCATCCTTCATTATCCTTAAAATTCAAATAAATAGTTGAAAAACATTAACATTAAGATTACTTCTACTCCCTATGGTCCAATTACCAATAATACATTAATGCAAAGTGTGGCTGATATGTAAAAGAATCAGCAAGCACCACATGTTTATTTTTAAAAAATCCCTCAAGAATATTATTCATATTAAGATTAAGAATTAAATTTCATTTGGGAAAAAAAATACAAATTGCATGCAGACCTAAATACAAAAGTTAATAAGAAGTCTCAAAAATATTCTGAACATAGTAAGTTGCAGTTTACTAAATCAGTGAATAAATAGGCTGAGAGGAAAATAGGCTATTGCGGTTAAAATAAATTTTCTTACAAAAGAAGAAAGGGACTACAGAAGAAATCATTGTGAAATTAAATATCCTTCCCTAAGAGGATTCCACCAAACAAGATCCAAGGAGATTTCAAAGCACCTTACAGAATTACTGGCTTATATGTTCCTCCCCACCTTCTTTCCCTATACAGTTAGATTTGCAATTAGATAGTAAATAATAGATTTCAAACAGATCTTTGATCATTCTACTAATTATTGATAAACTCTGCACTGTTTATTATAATCAAAATCTTTAATCTGGACCTTCAGATTTCAAATGCAAAAGCATCCCCTCCCACTTATTGCTCAGGGCCCCTGCATCAGAATTGGAGGTGTAAAATACAGCTGAATTGTATTAAGTAGCCATTCTGAAGGTCTTTTCTCTCACACACATGCTCTCTTTCTTACCTTGTATCACATATATAATATATAAATGTCCAGAATTATTTTATTTCAGAGCATCCGGCACAGCATCTGCACAATGCTTTAACCATAGCTAGCATGAAGAGAAAGAGCTGCTTGGATGCTGAATGGCACAGCAGCCAACTTTGTATGTGTTGAAAAGGTTTTGTGGAAGATCTGGACTGAAAGTCTTCTAAATTATGGATTGGATTCAACTGAAAATACAGATGGAGTCACAGGAATCAGCAAAAAACCTTCATATTTGTAATAAAAAATAACTTCTAATGATAGTTCCTTATTTGACAACAGTCTGGAACAGAGGAAGAATTAGAATTTTATATAAACCAAATTATAATTAGATGAAGGAAATAAAACTATAAAAAGAAGCATGGCACAAATATGGTGTTTGTCTTAATTTCTATGCAATTAAATTTGATATAATCAATTTTAGTTGCATTTTTTTGTATCTTTATGTCTCTATTTTTAAAAGCCAGATATTATAGTTGTAACCTAGAAACAACAGAAATGTTAGAAATCATGGATCACCTCATACTCATATTTTAATTGAATTCAGATATAATTTAATATTTTGCCTAACATTTCCATCTAAAATTAAGTAGAAAGCTAATAAATCATGTTTTGTACAAATTAAATTGATATACCATTTTTATTTTCATGATATCAGTAAAAGCTCTATACTAAACTAAAGCATTCCCAGGGCTTTAAGTATCCCTTCTATTTAAATATTTTATTTAAATTTATTTTAAATATCTACCATTGTAACACTGTCTAGAATCACACCTAGTATCTCTTTTTTAAAAAATCAGGAATTTCAGGAATATTGAAATGAAATGACCCATGGTTTTGATTTATGCACATGGAAGTTGAGAAATCAAAATATTTTCATAAAGCAATATTGAGACAAAGCAATTTCATTGACATGGAATGTAACTCATTTTTCTTCTTTACCCCTATTGAGTGGTGTAATAATAACTCAAGAAAGAAACTTTTGATAAGGAAAAAAAACTAATTTGGAAAGATAGATAATAAGTCTGATGACTAGTGTTAGTTATTTAAAATAAAGCATCACACAGATACTTTATTTCATTAAAGGTGGAATTATTTCCTGAGAAATAATTGCTTAGTTATGTTACAGAGTTTCATAGCATATTATACTATTCCCATGGCAGATATAATATTTAACTGTGGATACCACAATATGTGTAGCATCCATATTTAATCTTTCCATATAATTCAAATGGGACAGCAAGTGTTTTGATACAAATATTTGTAGAGACATAAGCAGTAGATGTTATGAGCCATAATAGATTATAAAATGCCTTATAAACTAAATCTCAGTCTATGAGGACCCAGATTGTTGGGGGCAATATGCTGATTCTGTAAACCACAGAGAGAGCTGTAAAGGACTGTGAAGTGGTATATAAGTCTAAGTGCTATTGCTACTGCCATTCAAATTAGAAATTCTATTTATGAATGTTTAATTTCTTTACTGAATGGCATTCTAAATAAAATTATACTTTTCCAAAAAATAAACTTAGCAGTTTGGAGCTACTTTTAGATTTAAGATTTTCAGTAATTTGACAGACCAGTTCCAATTATATGCAGAGACAGCTTAACTACCATGATTCCTCAAACATAAGACCTGATCTTATATTTTTTGGCTCCAAAATAAGCGTTAGGGCGTGTGGTGGCAAGAGGTGGCAAGAGCATGGACACCAATGGCATCCAGCAGCAGTTGCAGCCCACCGGCCCCTTGCTCAGTGCACACTGGGACTGCGCACGCAGTGCAGGTGAGTTGATGGTTTTTTGTCCATTTTCAGGCTGTTTTGCAAGCAAAAAAAATGCCAGAAAAATGGGTCAAAAACAGCCCAAAAATTTGGCCCATTTTGGGGGCATTTTTGGGTCCATTTTCAGCTGTTTTCAGGCAAAAAATAGCCCCAAAATGACCGATTGTGAGTATCAAAAATTCCCTCTCTTCTTATTTCTGCGGTCCACTTTAGTTGTTAGTTTAGGCTTCCTTCTGTGTTTTAGCTTGTAAGAATTGCATCCGTGGTTTTTATTGGGAGCTTGTTCTCCAAGTACTTGGCTACATGAGCTGATTTATCTCAGTATTTGTCTTCCAGTCTGCATCTTACAGAAGACACCTTATCTTCTCAGTCACAGAATGATTTTTCTGCCACAAATTCCTCTTCCAGGTTATAGGCCACAGTGTGTGTTTTATGTCTAATCCTTTTCTTTTTCAGGTAGGTTTTAATATTGCCTACTATATATGCACCTCCATTGTCTGTGGAAAGTCTTTG
>JAEANM010024327.1:0-11178 GCA_017656035.1 Myanophis thanlyinensis
CCTCCTTCCCTCTCTCCTTCTAAAGCTAGGAGACCCACCTGAAACAAAAACTCCTTTGGATGAAACTGGCCATTTTACACACACACACTTTCAACCAGCTGTCGCACTTCACCTCATTTGCTTTTAGTGGTAGGCCAGTTGCTGAAGTACTTTCCAAGCGCCCAGCACCACAGGTGACTGAGTGGGGCGCATGCACCATGCTAGCAGCGCTCTTGGATTGGTGCCTCTTCCGTGCCTTTTCTTTCTTGTCTCTTCCTTCTCTCTCTCTCTCTCGTCTTTCTCTTTCACCCCTGGCATAGAGGCACAGGAGGTGATGGGGCGAGTTGGGCCGGAACTGGAAGTGCTCAGCTGACTGGTGGCCGACAGAGCCCCAGGCAGAATTGCGCCCACCTCCAGCACTCCTCTGCCACTCTCTTGCCTCTTAGCGTCCCCCTAAGACATCCCACCGCCCCATAGGGCAGTACCGCCCACTTTGGGAACCACTGATTTAGATGATTACCTATGGCAATTCCTGATAAGTCTTGAGCCTATTTCTTTCCCCTTCTGCACTCCTTATGATTGCTTTAAATTTCAATAAAATCCTCCAGTGAGAGTATCATGAAGCCATAGACTTGAATGGGGAGCATGCTATTTCTCAACAACTGCACTTCTGCAGGAAGAGCAATATAAAAAGCTTTTGCTTCAGAGCAAACCAGTTTGGCATTATACCCAGTTTTCAGGCTGTTTTTTTTTTTCCAGAAAGCAGGAACAACTCCAGAGAAGACCCACCTGCAAGTGATTACCAGTTGACAAGCTATAGACATGTTACATAGCTCAGAACCTCTTCTTAGCAGTTAAGGAGGTCTATAATTACACATGAAATTTGTCCTGATCCCAAGTTGTTTAAAAAAAAACTTGACTCCTGCTTGTAGTTGTAAACTACACTCTGTAAACTTGTGGTTACCAGTCTGTGATCAACAGTAGTTAGGTTCTCCCTATCTCCCCATTCCAACCAAAGGCTAGTTCTCTAATCACAGCCCACAGAGGCGGTATGAGTCTGTAATGGTAAATCAGTGACTATAATAAATTCTGAAAGTAGAGAGCTGAAATTTAATGTTTTGAATGCAACTTTTCAAAAACACATCTTTGGGCTTGATCGTTTGTGGTACATTATTGTTAGCTTTTCCACAGGAACCACATTTGATACTGCATCCTTAAAATTGATAAGCAGAAAGAAAGTTTGCATGTGCGTGCACATGCTTGTGTGTTTGTTTTCAGCTCATGATTCACATTATTATATCCATTTTTCTAATATTAGTTTGATGGTGATTATATTTAATTTTCTACTGGGGCCAAGTACCAATAATGTCTGTGTTAAATTTACTGCAGTTCAAAGGAAAAATCCAGTCTATAGATAATTCAATGATGGATTTTTATTTTAAAAATGGGGGAAATGGTATATGTCAGACATTCCTGTTTAGAGGGAGTTTTTTAAAAAGAAAAATAATAAATATGGAAAAAATTATTTTATATATTTTATTAACCTATGAAGGTGTTAGGATCTGTTATTGGTTTCCAGGTATAAAAAGTAAATATCTCACATTCTAGAAATTCTCATAATATATTGATTGTCTTGACAATTCTTACTTTAGTCATTTTCTAAGTGTCTTAGAGTAGAACCTTGTTGAACAATAATTGTCAAAAATACATTTTTTTCAGATATGTCGAGTTATTTGAAAAGTGTTAAGATGTTCATTGGAAAGTAGATGTGCTTTATAAAGTGGTTTTTCAGTTGTATAATTTAAAATTTATTGCACTGTTTCATACTCAGTATTAATATTTCTTGTCAGATATTCAAATACTATACTAACACATTTTAATGTTTTCTTTTTAAAACAACTTCTTGCTTTAAAAAAAATAACGGTTTAGGAAAAGTTATAAACTCCATTCTATAAATACTTGTTTCCTGGTGATAGGGCATTAGAAATTAAAAGTTTTTTCTTGCACAATTAAGCAATAGAACTGTGATTCACAATTCATGGAAATTGATACCGTAGAAGAAATATCCATTTAAATTAGATTATAATTAGAACATTAAAATAAATGATTCTATATCAAATTGAATGTAACACAGACTTCTGTCTTTGAGATAGTCAGAGAACCTGAGCTACATATGGAAATTTAGGCATGAGGCTGCCACCTCTACTGGTACATGGAACCTAATGCTCATTGCTCATCTCAAAACTCATTACAGATGGTTATTTGGTATCAATATTAAGATATTATATTGGAAACAATCTGACAACTTCTTGGAAATGTGATTGGTATCTCTGACTAGGATAAGATAGGCACTCTTCTTTTATGTAGTCCTGAAAAAAGTCTTAAGTTCAACATTTATTTATAAACATTTGGGTTGTAAACTAATCTCAGCCAGGCAATTTGATTCATTGGAAAATACTACTTAATTAAAGTTCTTGCCTGGATGAACCTTAATACTTAAACTGGAAAGGTGTCTGTTTGAAGTTAAAAGTGAAGCGTTGCTTTAACAAAATTGCATATTTTTCCTGTATTAAATATCTGCAAAGGAACAGTTGGTGGTGCTTTAGTAGCTGAAATCACTAAATGTTCAAATGCACAGCTCAAGAAACTGTATAACAGATGCGATATTACTTGCCAATGTATAAACAGACTTAAATGGAAGAGATTACTCTTGTGTGCTCTCTCTCACACATTACAACCACATGTAAAGTTCTCTGTTAATTAGTACAAGCCCATTTTTAAATTGTATGCTAATCTTCACTTGCTTTTTATGAATTCCTTAAAATTTTTGGTTGCGTGAAGACAGTCCATTTTCTGTATCCTGAATGTCCCACTACTGTTTAATTAGAAGATTCCTAACTATTGTAGTACTTTAAAAAAGTTGTAGTTAGTTTTTCTCACACTTCAGGGGAAATATTCTAAGCATACTAATAAGATTTGCTTAAAAGATAAAATGTCTGCATGATATTTAAATTTGGAAATTTTGCACTGTGTATACCTTTTACATCAAATGTGTAGAAGCATGATAGAAAGAAAACATATCTCTTATAACCTCAAACTTTCATCATAATGTCAAGCATATTAAAATTCATCTGGACATACCCTATTACTTATTTGCTTGATTGTAACTGAAAGTTGAGTTTCCAATTCCAAAGTCATATATCAAAATGCTAAGACAGTTCTTGTACTGCACAATTCAGATCATCTACTGTTCCTTGAAGTCTTTGAAGGCTTGGTTGGACATTCTCTTCTATCCATTCTTCTACAGCAGAGGTGTAGAAAATCTTTTTCATGGCGGTTTGCAATTCTTCTGTTAGAACAGTCCATTTGGTCAGAAGCCTAAGCAAAAAAAGTGATGCCATATGTTGAATTAAATACCTTGTACTACAAATAATAGTACATAGGAGAAGATGCAAGAAATAAGGAGAGTATGATCTGGTTTTCATTCTCTAGTTGATAGCCAGCATTAAATAGGACATTATGTAACATTCTGAAGATTAAACACTAAAACATTACTTTTCAATTCAATGAGTTTCCTTCTTATTTAAGCTTCCTTCTTGCCAACTCTATTTTTTTCCGATTATGCAATCTTATTGTCCTTTGTGCTGTGCAAGATTTGCTGATCTCTATTTACCTGGTTCTAAAGAGCCTGTTGAGAGTTACTGCAATTGATATAGTTAATATTGCCTTTAGGGGCCAGCAATCTGATTAAATACAATATTTCACTATGTTTCCCATCTCTGAAGTCGCTCGTGTTTCTAATTCTTGTATAATCCTATTTTCTCTCCTGTGTATTCAATATTCTGAGATCTGAAGAGATTCTGCTCCTCAGCCTATTTTTTTTTCAGATGCTATGCATGTTTCTTTCTCCACAATTCAATTTCTTTTATCATTTTCTGACATTTAATATCCACTCCCATTCCATATTTTTAGTTACGTCTCAGCCTTCTACTAATTCTCTTATCTCTAGATATTAACATTTCTGTCTAGCTAAATTCACCTTTCACATCCCATGAAGGACCAGCACTTTGTCAACATTATTTTCTTAAGCCTTTTAAGTTAGCAATTTAAATTTCCATGAATAATTCATAATTTTCAGTAGTCCTGTAGTTCAAGGAAGTTCAAAAATAGGAGCTAGATTATTTTTATTCTTCTCTCTGCCTTTAAGTATGTTATTTATTTGATACATACACATACAACCACATATGAATGAATCAGTGAATAATTTACTTTTACTAATAAGGTAATAAGGGAAATATTTTGCTATTTCTGAATTTGATTAGTTATGGACTATGTCAGCTGACTAAAATTTATAATAACATACATAACTATATTTGAGCTGATGCATTGAAGTCAATGAGATATATTTGTTATGACTAATAATATAAGTTCCATTAACTATGGCTCTAAACCTGATTGAATCTGGACTGAACCCATAAAGAACATCACTTAAGTCTCACTATGGGACTGCCTGTGTTGATGGGTTTGAACAAGAATGCAAACATGGCCATTTGTCTGTCCCAAACTAGTTTTAAAAATGCAGTCTTTTCATGAGATCACAGATCTTGAATTACCTTACGGCATCTGGCTGAAAGTGATGAATCATTATAGGATGGATCTTCTTTCTTTTTCTGTGATAGGGACTAAACCAACCTGTAACATATCTAAAAATTCAGACTGATATGAACAAAAAAAATGAGTTGAGAGACATCACATAAGCCCATTTATTCTATTTAAAATTTAGAAGGCATTTATTCAGGACCATTTAACACAATATTGATACTCTTTAAATGCCATGTAACCATGATGTATTTATTGGGTGATTTAACAGATAACCAAATTATACTGTATTTTATATCGATACAAATTCAATTATATATAAGAATATATAAGAATCAGTGGGGTGGTGGTGGTGGTTTAATTTCTCACCTGTTATTTTCCAAAAGTTCATCTACTGAGGATTTGAGGTAAAATGCAATTTGAGTCACAAGAGAGAGAATTTCATTTCCTGGGAAAGTCCCTGTGATGTCACTGTTCAAAAAGAGAATCTGCATCAGCTTTCATAATAAGTGGCTAGAATAAAACATTTTATCCATTGTAAGTGACTAGATATTATATTATTCATTTGATTGTGAATCATTTGGGCAGGCTTTTTAAAAGGGAATTAAAAACACATTAATAAAATATTGAGAAAGAATGAGCTTCCTGATAATACATTTAGGCCTTTTTGGATGATGCCTGATCCCTATTCAGGTATCAATTAAATGAAGGAAGAGGATGAATCTTGGTCTCTAATCAGTAGAAAGATCAATCTTTATAGGAGGAAAACATGTATAGTTGTTGACCTTCCCACAATTAAGAACTTCAGTAGCAAAAACCTCACCTGGCACAGATGTCCTTGCCATATTTGCTTATGCCTCTGCTAATAAGATGTCATTAGTATATCCTAAGCGGAAGAATGAATGAGTACTAAATGAGTTGTTAAAGCAGAAATGGATGGCAGTTTTCTATCCAATGATAATGAACAGATTTTATCAAATCTTCAGAAATGGAAGACCTGTTTTTGTGTATCGGCCAATATATAGGTAGTCCTCTGGTTACAACAACTGGGACCAGAATTGCTATTGCTATGAGCAACATGGTCATAAAGCATGACATCATGTGAAATGCATTGCTTAGCAATTCTGGCAGTCCCAGTTAAGCAAGGACCTCATGTGACTGTCTTCCTGCTGGCTTCCTCACGGATATGGAAAGTCAACAGGAAAGGCCAGAAATTGTGATCACATGACCATGGATACAGCAATGGTTGGAAATTCGAGCCAGATCACAATCATAATCAAATGACCATTGGGATGCTGCAATGGACAAAATTACAAGGAGCCATAGTCAGCACCATTATATCGTTGCATGGTTACTGAAGAAATTGACATAGCCCAAGGACTACCTGTAATTTAATTAACCTTGATTGGATTGCTAAATATTTAAGACAAGGATGCCAACTTGTGGTCCTATACCATCTTTTTCAATGGCCTCAATATCCCTCCAAGATGTTAATATCCTTAGAAATTCCTTCCACATAATTTAAAAAATGTATTATGCAGCTTTGCTTACTTCTAATTTAGGAGAAAGGATGTGCAAAACTCACTACAGAATGGAATGTTTCAGAGAAATCTGGAGCCTCCCCCCCTCAAACCATGCCATTTTGGGTGTGGTTCAACAGTTTTATGCATTGTGATATCTCAAACCACTTCTGCTTTTGCAGGATGACTTCCAGAAAGAGCTGAACTGTTCGTTAATGCCACGGTCATGGTATTTTGGCACAGTTTTAAGGCAAAACAAAATGTTGTAGTTCTCCAAAATGTTTCACTCCCAAATCCTTATTTTGAAGATGAGTTATAGGAGATTTAATTTGCAATAATAATTAAATAATAATGAAAAACCTGGGATTTTTTACCTCACAAAGCTGTCTATTTCCAAATGAGAGAGCCCCAGTAATTTTTCTACATCTTCTCTCACTTTTTCTGAATAGCCGCCTTGAAGATCCAAAAAGAGAAGGTTTTTTTAAGCATAAAATTTGGAAAGGGAAACAAAATTGGATAATTATCTTTTACAGTAATTTATTACTATGGTAATGGAAAATTAAGGAATGCCAAAAAAGTCTCATTAGTGTTCAGGCATGCTCTTGCTGCCTCATTTCATGTTGGTGATAATAGCAGTAAAGTTCCTGTTCAGATATTTCTCAGTTGGACATGTGACTTATCAGTTCTCTGGCTACACTTTGCCCATCCCTCTCCTGTTGCTGAAAAGATGTTGATTCTTTAAATACTTTAATGTTTGGGATCTGTAATCTCCTTCAGATTAGATCTATCTCTGAAGATCTAAATAAATATGTAAATAGTTTAAAATTATCTGATAATCTTTTCCATTTGATGCCATACAGGGAATATCTAAGATAGGGCTTAAATATTTAAAAGCAGTATTTCCCTGGAGTTACAAACCACTTTATCACTGCCTCAAATTCCAGTCTGTTATCTCACATATTGATAAAACAATTAGCTACATAAAGTACTAAATGTAGTGAAAGAACACAGCTGCCTATTGTAAATTACAAACCTAAAAAGTATGAGTTAAATTAGGAGTGAAAAAGGTATTTCAAAGAAATGCAGAATTTTTGGTATTAGTAATCCTAAAGCTTCCTTGCATTGCTGGTATGATTTAATCTTGTCAGTTACTTTTTGGAACAATATTTTAATACATATTATCATTCCAAAAATGTGGAAGTTTACTATTTTTAGGAAATTTGGTTATCGGCATGGGAAATTATTAACAGCATTATTTCGACATATTAGAAAAATAATATTATTCTGAATACTAAGGACTGGACTCAAGATGTGTAATTATCTATTTTTGAAAAGGAATTCTAGTAAAAAAGTTTTCTTTGGCACAGATTTCAAGGTATTTTACAATAGGTTTTTAAAATTTGAAATGTTGATACATTGTTTAAAACTTGATGCACAGAGGGTATGCTTAGATTGTTCATAATTTTTGTTTATTGTGTTTTTTATTTTTGCTTACTTTTGTATTTTTTTGTTTGTTGGGGTATTTTAGTTTTGAGTGTATGTTTTATTAAATTTGTAATAAAATGAAATAAAATATTTTCTGTGTTTTTACTGTGATGCTGTTAAATGGCTGTGAAAATAACTGGGAGACAGGAGGGACAGAGAAAATGGGGGTGAAGAAACTGTCTCAGAAGGCACTCTTCCTAGTTATCTTGAGAGTAAAGGCGGAAAAGGGAGAAGTGCTATTAGACTTGCAAGATTCTGTTACTATAATGGTACAATAGTGTTGGTACTCATGGTTGTGAGTTCCTGTTTGGATTACCTCAAAGAGCTGATAGATCCTAAGCATGTGGTTTAACTAACTGAAGAAAGAACCATACTGTACCATTCTTTAATGCTTGGAGACATATGGCTAAGGATGGAATTCCCACAGGCAGAAGTTCACACAAAACGGAGAAGTGATCATATCTAAAGAAGAAAATGTAGGCTTAGTATAGCAGCAGCATCTCAGATAGCAAGAACTTTAGGAAAACACACCTCTTCAGCTAACACAAATAATGCATAACACATCTGAATGTGCTTTTCCAGTGGGTCTGAGCACCTTTATATAATACAATTATTAGGAGATGCAATTTGAAAGGAAATCTCGGGTCTTAGGAAATCTGGAACTAAGGATAGATGAGAAAATGATACAAAACAGAAGATGCCAAAGTAGTTTGGACTCAGTTGGAGACAATCATTAAATTTAATGGAGAAAGTGGAAATTTCATCTCAAGTGACAGCCCCAACATGATCAAGAATTTAAAGCTGTTCTTTTAAAGCTAGGACTTCATGAGTCTGTATGGTGTGATGATTTAATATGAAAAAATTGGCCAAAAACAATTTTAAGAGTGCTCCACAAATTTTCAATGTATTAATAATGTTATAATATCTATTGATCTGTATACCATGTAGTTACCTTTGCCAGCCAGTCAGACTGATCCCTCGTATGATACCAGCAGGACAGCTCTCAGCTACTTTCAGCCATTGCTTGTGGTTTTTAAGATGGTGTCCAATGAGTGTCAAGCACTGGTTTACTCCAGTGGCTCCTTTAAAGGCACTAGCAAACCAGAATTTTGAGAAGTTACACTTCTGGTACTTTTCAATGAGACTGGCTGCATAAAAAAGAGATAGCAATGACATGGGTGCTATTAAAGACAGGAACTATTAAAAGGCAAGGGAAAATTTATGAAAAATTGGGATGTTAAGGCCCTGTTCTTACAGCTGATTTGCAACAAACCTAAATTCAGATTAGAAATAA
Organism: Myanophis thanlyinensis; assembly: GCA_017656035.1. Lineage (NCBI taxonomy): Eukaryota > Metazoa > Chordata > Lepidosauria > Squamata > Homalopsidae > Myanophis > Myanophis thanlyinensis. The sequence continues at coordinate 8,878 of JAEANM010024327.1, forward strand.
AGTATTAAAAGACAGTAATTCTATGGCTCTGTCCAGAGCTGATAAACTCAGTTAAAATGTAGGATCTGAATTTGCCTAATATTTAAAAAAATACTTCCAAGTACTACTACTACTACTACTATTTCACCTAGGTAATGCTTTTAAAACTTTTGAAATGAGTGCGGCTTTCCCTCAAAGAGATTTTTTTCTTTGCACTGATAGGTTTATTATTAAAATATGCTTACTTTCACTTTCCAAGATCTTTTTAAGAATAATTGTACAAATTGTACCTGTTGAAATGAAACTAAAAAAAACCTAGAAGCAAAGAGCTAATTATTTCTTTTCCTTAACGTATGTCAATAAATGGAATAAGCTTTCATTTCTTACTTTATATATCTTGTCCATGAGAATAATTGTGAGTCTTGTTAAGATGATAGAACGGATATGGTTCACACATGCTGTCATGCAGTCCATTGGTTTAGCACATTGTGCAAGTTCAGACTGGCAGACCTTAATCAAAATCTATAATCATGACTCGATTCATAATTTTATCCCAACCAAATAAATGGCTGGTTTATAATTAGAAGCCATCAATATTTTGGGGAAACAGCAAAAACACCAGCAAATGGGTTGTTTCTGTAGCAATATTTCTGCTGCTTCCACCTTGGTTTAATTCTATGCTATGCGTATGTATGTTTCTGTGTGAGTCAGAAGCTCAAAGGGAATAAAAAGTAGATAAGCCTTTTCTATGTTTAGTGCCTTCATACCCAACCAGGCCATTGCTGGTTATTGTTAAAAACTTGAGCAAAAGGCATTGTTTAGCATTCAAGTTGCTAAACAAGCATACTCTGTGTTTATTTAGGCAACATCCAGTGACCTTCCTGACTAAATGGAGATTTAATCCGAATTTTAGTGTAACATACTATCTGCTGAATACAGGGCTTTGGGAAGCTGTATTTACTCTGCTCATCGGGACTGTGTACTTTAGTTACATTTTTTCAAGTGAAAACATCCAAGTACAAACCTTTACTCTCCACATCAAGATCAGGAGAATAATCCCAAATCATCAACTCTATCAGTTGTGCTAATCCAGAATCTGGAAAAAAGCAGAAATGTGAGGTTTTGTGATGTTTGTTCTCAGTTTCATATGAACAATTCTTATTTCTGTAATTTAGAGAACAGTACCCAAGATTCTGAAAAGAAAGAAATCCTTCCTCTCTCAGAATGGATTAATGAAGCCAGGAATAAAGGTTAGCAAAATGAGTGATTTTAGCATTTACTCTTGAAATGGTAGAAGATGTGGTGATTTAACAATGTGTTTCCTTTGTAATGGTTTCAAATTATAAATTTTAAACCATTTCTATATAATTATGGAAAATGTGGAGGTATGCATCAAATTCTTGATCCCAACCCCCAAATATGGTTTGTGAGGGCAAGACTGAAGAAGATACAATCCTCCAGCAATCTCTCAGTTCTGTATCGAATCAGAACTTTATTTACCTCTAATTCAACAGTATCTTTAGTAATATTCCAATTCATTTCATTAAGGTATTTCTATATTTTGAAATAATTTCCAATTATTTGAACCAGGAGCGTTTATATAGTTTTGGGATTTTTATTTTTAAACTGTTTCCCTGTTCACCAGACATTCTTGTCAATGCTAATTATAATTATTTTAGGTTTAAATGTCTTAATTGTGTATTTTTTATGTGTATGTATCGTTAGTGTTCCCAAAAGAATCTCACTTCAAACAGCATAGCAAATTGAGTTTATCCATCTTTTTAAAAAATGGTTAGGTTCAAGTGCTTATGTTTTTTATGATGTTCAGACTCCAAAATAGTTGGTTGAAATAGTTACTGAACAAACATACCTTTTTATGAAAAATGCAAAAGGCTTTTCCAAATGGTCAAAGAGCTTCATTATGCATTTAGAATAACTATCTCCACCATGAAAAGAAAGGAAAATTTCCTTTATAGTTATTATAATTGGTCTTTCTTCTGCAAAAGTACCTCGAAATTCTTGAGAGATTATGGGATTATGAGATTTATATTCCCAATACAGTGCACAAAAGAAAGTTTGGTTGATATTTGTGTCTACTGGCTCTTGTTTTCAAGCAACACAATTATCAAATGTGCATATGTAGATTCCTAAACAGCTAATCTTACCCAAATGTAGGATGCATGTTCCTTCCTGCTCAATTTAGTTATAGATGATAGCCATAATTTATTTATGACTATTTTATACAGATAATTCCAAAAATGCGCAGAATTTTGTTGTTGTTTGGACCGGTTAGTCCATAATAGTTTCATCTTCGATGATGGG
>JAEANM010024328.1:0-11177 GCA_017656035.1 Myanophis thanlyinensis
TTGGAAAATTGGACATTTCGGCACCTGTACCCAGAGAACGTGGATTTTGGCAAACATGAGGATTTATCCGAGGAACCTTTCTTATGTATAGCACAGGGTGAAATATTGTATATGTTGTCTATTATTAAAATAAATAAAATTAAAAAAAACAACAAATGGCACGGGAATTGCCTGCTGGTGTTCCCCCACAAAATAAAAATTAGACTTTTTATTGGGAAAAAAAAAAGAAAAGTAATATTTAAGTGTCACTTTCAAGTGTATATAATAAATTTTTTTCCTACACTTTGTGTTTTTTTCTATTGCAAAACGTAATCTATTTTGTGGATAACCCTCGTATATAAGATCATAAGTTCCAAAAAATTTTCTCCGAGTTTTTTTCCATTAAACCCAAAACGAAAGTTTCTGATTTCATTTTTATTTTTGTTTTAAGAATTTTTTGTAAAATAATATGAATCTTACTCCAAAAATTTTTTTGCTTTATCAGATGTCCACCATAAATGATAAAAAGTTCCTTCTTTGCTTTTACACTTCCAACATTCATTTGAAATAGCTTTAGACATTCTAGATAACTTATCCAGTGTTAAATACCAGTGATATGTCATTTTATAAAGATTTTCTTTTAAATTATAATTTAGTGTAAATTTTAAATCTTTCGTCCACATATTTGGGACAAATTATTGATCAAGCATCACATTGTATCCAAAATTACTTGCCCACTGAATCATACAGTCAGAGAATACAATTGGATGGAATAAGCAGCAGGGGAGGAGGCTATCCAGGGCAACCCACAGAAAAGGACTTCATGTGTATCAGTAACTGTGATGATCAGCACTGCCATACATGGCATTCATGGCTAGAATTTAACTATAGAGAAATCAACTGTGATATCGCAATAAGACATCAAGAAATTATTTAAAATAGAGTTTTTCTTATTTTGTCCAAATAAATACCAGGAATGAAAGCCACATAATGCCATTTTAATATGAACATGGATATACAAAGACAAGAGCAACCGTAGTTTTACTTCCATTCTTTATGCCTTGGAAATAAAGTAATAGCTTCCCACAATTGTTATATTCAGTGGTGGGATGCAACTGGTTTTACTAATGGTTTGGTGTGCATGCACTTTACCATCCACGCTGCCACACAGCTTCTAAACTGCAAGTATTAAACATACCGGAGGCAGCCTGGGTGAGTAGAAAGGCTGCGGATGTGCAGGAAACAGCTATTCCGTGTGATTCAGCTGAGCTACAAAGAAAACAAAGAGGATATAGGACAGGATAGGGCAAGGACAGGTGGGCAGGGCCAAATGCTCGTTGCCACTACCAGTTCACTAGAACCAGTGTGTCCAGGCTGAATATCACCACTGGTTATATTGAAGTCACCATCTCACTTCTAGTGATTTCTAGGAGCTTTAGATCATAATCAGTCCTAAAGGAAGTCCTACTGAGCTTTACCAATTTTTTCATGTTGAATGCTCTTTCAGTAGATTAAAAAGAAAAAAAGAAAAAAAAATGAAAGGGAGGCAACACTACCAAATGATGATTAATTGAAATAAGGGAAACTTGAATCCATACATGATATTGAGGAAACAATCTTGGAATTTCTTATGAAAAATGAGCAGAAATGCTGAGAGGTGAATAAATTCTGTTTTAGTTTCAAAGTTTTTATTCCAGTTTCCAAACTTTAACTCACAATTTACATGTTTCTTTTTCCAAACTTTTGACATCATTACTAGTAATCCTATATATTACAATTTTATTGTTAATAATAAAAAAATTCTGTTTTAATAAGCCAATTCAAGCAGAATTTCAAACATTTTTAGTAGTTAATTCCAAATTAAAATAATATAATATAATAGGTAAAAAGAGACTATTGGAATAGTCACTTATTATTCCTGCAAATGCTTAACAAATTATAGTTCCAGTTTTTACAAAACTAAAAAGAAAATAGGTTTTGCAAGAAATTTCTAAATTGGCACCAGAATGGTGTACTCCAGTATTTGTTCAGTCATTTACATATATAAATACTGTCAATATTACAGCTACTTCAGGCTGGAAATGGAGTTCAGTTGTTCCAACACATTAAAAAGCAGTAAAAGTGAAATGTCTTGTATTACATACAGCATTTAAAACTGTATAACTTCTTCTTCTTCTTTCGGCTGTTCCCGTTAGGGGTCGCCACAGCAAATCAACTGCCTCCACCCAACTATATCCTCAGCATCCTCCACTCTTGCCCCAAAAACCTTCATGTCTTCTTTTAGCACATCCATATATCTCCTCTTTGGCTTTCCTCTTGACCTCTTGCCTGGCAACTCCATCTCCTTCTACCAATATAACTACTTTCCCTCCTCTGCACATATCCAAACCATCCCAATCTGACCTCTCTGACCTTGTCCCCAAAACAGCTGACCTGAGATGTCCCTCTGATGTGCTCATTCCTAATCCTGTCCATCTTGGTCACTCCTAAAGAGAACCTAAATGTCCTCATCTCTGCTTCCTCCATCTCTGCCTCTTGTCTTTTCCTCACTGCTACCATCTCGAACCCATACAGCATAGCTGGTCTCACTACTGTCTTGTACATCTTTCCTTTGATTCTTGCTGACACTCTTCTGTCACACAGCACTCCTGATGACTTGATTTGTGCTGACACTCTTCTGTCATACAACCTTTCTCCACCCATTCCAACCAGCCTGCACTCGCCTCTTCACCTCTTTTCCACACACCCCATCACACTGGACTGTTGACCCCAAATACTTACTCCTGAACCTTCTTGACCTCAGCCCCCTGTAGCCTCACTGTTCCACTTCCCTCCCTCTCATTCACACACATGTATTCTATCTTACTATGATTGACTTTCATTCCTCTTCTTTCCATACCTCCACCTTTCCAGGTGTTCCTCTACCTGCTCTCTGCCCTCACTACAGATCCGAATGTCATCCGCAAACATCATTGTCCACAGGGATTCCTGTCTGACCTCATCTGTCAAGCTGTCCATCACCATAGCAAACAAGAAGGGACTCAGAGCCGATCCTTGATGTAGCCTCACCTCCACTTTGAACTCCTCTGTCTGACCTACAGCACATCTCACCACTGTTGTACTCCTCTCATACATATCCTGAACTATTCTGATGTACTTCTCTGCCACTTCTGACATCCTCATACAGTACCATAGCTCCTCTCTTGGCACTCTGTCATATGCTTTCTCTAAAGCCACAAAGACGTAATGCAGCTCCTTCTGACCCTCTCTATAATTCTCAAGGCAAAAATTGCATCAGTGGTGCTCTTTCTAGGCATGAAGCCATACTGCTGCTCACAGATATCCATTTCCTTTCTTAGCCTAGCTTCCACTATTCTTTCCCATAGCTTCATTGTGTGGCTTATCAACTTTATACCTCTATAGTTGCTACAACTCTGCACATCACCCTTGTTCTTAAAGGTCGGCACTAGAACACTTCTCCTCCATTCCTCAGGCATCTTCTCACTCACTAAAATCCTGTTGAACAAACTTGATAGAAACTTCACTGCTGTCTCTCCTAGACACTGCCACACCTCCATAGGTATGTCATCCGGACCAACAGCCTTTCCACTCTTCATGCTCCTTAGAGCCTTCCTCACCTCATCCTTTCTAATCTTTGCTATGTCCTGCTCTACAATATTCCCCTCTTCCCCTCTTCTTTCCCACTCATTTTCATCATTCATCAGTTCCTCAAAATACTCCTTCCATCTTTTCTGCACACTCTCCTCACTTGTTAGCACCTTTCCATTTCTGTCTTTAATCACCCTTATCTGTTGCATATCCTTCCCATCTCTATCTCTCTGTCTTGCTAGTATGTACAAGTCCTTCTCACCTTCCCTCATTTCTAACCTGGCATACAACTCATCATAAGCTTTCTGTTTGGCCATTGCCACTTCCCTCTTCACTCTATGCTGCAATTTTTTGTAATCCTGTCTACTGCCTTCAGTCCTTTCTAAGTCCCACTTCTTTTTAGCTAGCCTCTTCTTCTGGATGCTGTCCTGTACTTCCTCATTTCCTTATCATTTCCTTATCTTCTTTCCTCCTTCCAGATGATACATGTAGCACCTTCCTACCTGTCTCCCTGATCACTTCTGCTGCAGTTTCCCAGTCATCAGGAGCATTTAAAACTGTATATAAAGTGTATAAATAGGAGAAAAGGGAAAGCAATTATTTTTTTCAGAAAGGACAAACTAGAACTATGTTCCTTGAAGAGTCTTGATATAAGAATCACCGGTATTTTCTATACAGACCTAAAGACTGCTAGGGATGATGTTTAACCCATATTTCATTCAGTGGATAGAGCAACCAAATTGCTAAATTGTTCTGGCCCCCAAAAAATGGTGAATGAAATGAAAAAATTGCAATGTGACAACTGAATTAAGATGAAATTGGAGCCTGGTGGATCTCCCTCAAAAGACATAAAATATTAAGATTAAAACTAGACATACTTTGATTCAGGAGTTTTTCATATGTTTTTTGTATCAAAAAGTAGCTTACTTTTTTTCACTAACAATATAAAGTCAGAAAATTCTAATTCCTGTGTAAGTAGTGGATTTTTTTTTCTCTCTTATAAAATTAAACCTGAAAATTTTCAAGAGTATTGCAGTAAATGAAATTAATAACAAGCTATTCAAAGCCAGAGCTAAGTATTTTTGGTATAAGTTTTTAAAAGTCTATAAATGTCTATGGAGATTCTCATCATCCAGGTCATGGCTGTCCCAAAGATGATTTTTCAAGAGGCAACTGGATCTTCTGGTTTTTCTCTGAAGACATTTTGCTTCTCATCCAAGAAGCTTCTTCAGCTCCAGAGCCTCTTGAAAAAGTCCAGTTGCCTCTTAAAAAAACACCTTTGAGACAAATCTATAAATGGTTTATAGACATTTATTGACAAGACAAAAATGCCCCTTTAAGTGTTTGAGCAATATGAGCAATATGAATTTGCTACAGGTACACTCAAGTACAGATGAAACCACTACAATGCAGCTGTTAAGCAAGTCATCAAGTGATCAGACCCAATTTTAGGCCTATTTTTATCACAATCATTAAGTGATTTTTTAATTGATTGATTAAATTTATATGTTGCCATTCTAGCTAAACTGAATTTTGTGCTTGTTAAGTGAATCGTGTAATCACTGAATGAATCTGGCCTATTGATTTTGCTCATTGGAAGCCAACTGGGAAGATAGCAAATTCTGATCACAAGACCATAGGTTGCTGCAACCATCATAAATGTGAGCCAATTGCCAATTACTTAAATTGCAATCATGTGACTTCAGGGGATGATGCAACAGTCTAACTTCAAAGTTGAGTTATAAGTTACTTGTTTCAGCACCGTCGTAACTTCAAACAGTTTTTAAATGAATGGTCCTAAGTTGAGGACTACCTGTGGCAGTGAAGCAACTGACAATTCCAAAGTGAGAACTGTGTATCAATTTCACATACTGTAGATTCTTCCCTATCACTAACAGGTAAAAGTCAACTTGTGGGTTCATTTTTATAATTATAACTTAATATAAAAATAATCAATTGATTATTCAAGCAGATAATGTTTCCCTTTTAAAAATCATAATGGAACTAACTGATCTGCAAATTGGGTGACCATAAAAATCATTTACAAATAAATTATTGTTTATTATTGTTTATTGACAAGATTTCTATACCGCTTCTCTCCCGAAGGACTCAGGGCAGTGTACAGCCTTGTAAAACAGATCAACAAAAGTTAATTTCCCCATGTGTTAGGACTGCACTTAATGCTCTCGGCAATCACTAATTAAAGTTATTTTTTAAATATACTGAATACCTATTCATGAATTGGTGAAACCATAATTTAGACCAGGGGTAGGGAACCTTGGCTCTTTCATGACTCATGGACTTCAACCCCTGATTTAGACAGTTCTGGAAGCCCTTTGGATGGCACATGTGACTGTGCTGTTATATGAGCTGCACTGACTACCATGTTGTTTCCAGATCTAATTCAAGTATTAGTCATCACCTTTAAAACTCTTATATGAGAATCTAAGGAATCATCTTAGCCCAGTGGAATTAACCCATTCCACTCATTCCAGTGAAAAAGCCTACTTCAGATTCAATTAGCCAATGCAAGAATTTTTGCTGGTGGAGTACAGAAAAAGACGCTTTTCAGCTGTGACTCCCACCCTCTGAAATATTCTGCCATTCAAGATGAGACCTACCTCCTGGCCTTCTAGAAGAGCCTTAAAAAATTGGTTCTGCCACTGACCTGGGGTCCTGACAGGGGCCTGCTATACACTAGGAATGGCTAATGGTGTAGAGACATATCTCACCCCCAGGCTGCCAACCATCTTGGTTTTTAACTTTTAATCTTTCTAATTCTAGTTTGAATTGTTTTAGCACTTTTTGACTTTTTATTATATGATAAACTACCCAGAGTTGCTGTATTAGTGAGATGAGTGGCATAGAAATTTAATAAATAAAATAAAAATAATAAATTTCTAGCTAAATATATTTTGCATTATTTAATCTAATTTGCTCTAGGATGTGTATCAGATCAGAATTGTTGGGGGATAATATTTTAGTGCAGCAGTTGGAACTCAACATTTTGGCAGTTAAAAACACTTTTTCACTTATCAAATTGCCCAGTTTGCTATTTCAGTAAGAAAGTTATATTCTCCCTCTTTGAGCAAGATTACAAGTATTCTGAAATAAGGATTATAGTGAGATAGGGATTGTTTTCTTAAATGTTTTATATGTGATAGATAGATACTTTCTCTTTTTTCAAAATGTTGGTCTGTTATTTATAAAGCATTGTTTTACTCTTGTGATTGTTTATCTATTACTTTTGCTACAAGCAATAAAAATGGTAATTCATAATAGTATGCTTAATATGACAAATAGATCATATTAAATTCATTGGAGTATAATCATATCAGCTATGTTTAATCAATTTGGTTTAAAGGAAATATTTTCTTCTGGCCCTGCCTATTTCTTTGCTATGCTACCCATCTCCATCATTTCATTCATTGACCCAAATGCAACCCTTGGTTCAAAGCACTGAGGAGAAACATAGCCAAAAGTCACTTCTTATGTTTTAATAAGAATCTTTAAATTTGCAACACTTTGTGGATAAGAAATTGTCCTTTTGTCCCTTCTTTACTCTGTTTTGGATTTTAATGAAATCCTAAAAACCTAGCAATGGTCTGATCTTGATAGGTACCATCATAAGCTCTTCCAAAGACATGCAGTGAAAGATGTTACTGGTAGACAGAGGAAGAACTTCTTAATTGAGACCTTTTATGAAGAGAGAATAAGAAAGTATGGTCCAAGTCCAAATCCATAAACCTGCTTTTTATAACTAATACATTTTTGACAGCCAATGACTTTTGGATTTCATGCAGCTTTTAGTTTAATGTTATACAACCCTCAGGATAATTTCAAAAGTTATTTTCAAATAATCAGGCTGGACCTCAGACAGGAAGGATTTCCATTACAAACTTATATATTTGAATGTTTGATAGAATGTGGGCATATGCTAAAATGACAATTCCCTACATATCTTTTCACATGACCAATTAATGTCCATAGACATTAAATGGAAGAGTCAACGGTCTTCATATTTTGCACAAAACGGAGATGGCGGCTGCGTTTTTTGCCCTGTGTCTTCGCTCCGCGTCTTTCGCCCCCGACCAAGCAATAACAGCAACAAAAAATACTAACAGTAGGCAGAACAGCAGGTAGAAGACAGCAGAGTGCAGCAGTGAGTTTTAAAATCGTTTAACTTACCGGACTTGGCTGGCCTGAGGCTTCTGGCTGCTGGGTGATGGCGGAGGCGGAGGCGAGCTGGGCGGAGGCGAGTGGAGTGAACTGGAGGGGCAGCAGCCTAGTTATCGGCCGTGTTTCAGGCCCCCCTGGCCCCCCCAATGGCCACATCCACCTGGTCTTTGGTGGCCTCGCTCCCAGCCTGGTTCCCGGCCAGCTTGTTTTTCGGGCCGGGAGATGGCGAGCTGATGGTGGCAGCAGCGGCAGCGGCGGCTTCAAGGTCAGTGGCGGTGGAGGCGGAGGCGAGCCTGACAGAGGTGAGCTGGGGGGGCAGCAGCCTAGCCAGCAGTTTGGCTGGTGGTGCTCTGGACCCCCCCGAAGGCAGTGTGTACTCGGCCTTCAACAACCTCGTTCCCAGCCTGGACCCCAGCCGGCTTGTTCTCCTGGCCGGACAATGACAACAACAACGATGAGAGCGGAGCCGAGTCGGGTGGAGGCAAGTCGAGCAGAATGGAGCCGGATGGAGGTGAGCTGGATGAGTTGGGGAGGGGTGCGGCCTAGGTGGCGCCCTGGCTGGCCATGTTCTGAACCACCCCCGGGGGCTATACTTACTTGGCCCCAGTGTCCTCAGCACCCCCTTCTGTCTGGTTCCTGGATGGCTTATTTTTCTGGCCGGGAGATGAAGAGTTGGACAATGAGAACGGAGGTGAACTGGGCAGAGTTGAGCCGGATGGAGGCGAGCTGGGGGAGTTGGGGGGGCAGCGGCCTAGGCGGTGGCCCGGCTGGTGGTACTGTGGATCCCCCCCAACAGTTACATCTCCCTGGCCATGGCATCTTCGGCAATTTCATCCGCCTGGTTCCTGGCCACATGTGGTGAATTGGAGGACAGCGGAGACGAGTGGGGCGGATTGGGCCTGTCAGGAGATGGTGGACCCTGGATGGAGGAAATGTTACCAACGATGGTCTTATCCACCAGGCCTCCACCTAGCTTTTTCTTCCGACGGGGAGATGAAGGCAGCCTGTGATCTGAACTTGGCGGGTGGAGAGCGAAGATGGTGTTCTGGCCGACCCCAGCCTTTTGGTCCTCGACTGGACTCTGGCTTGTCTGGTGGTGGTCCGGGGCAAAGGTGGCCCTTGCATCAACCTTGTATCGGCTGGACTGATGAACATTGCTGGCGCAGAGCCTGTGGTTTTGTCACACATATCCCACATTGGGCCCAGACATTGGGTCCTTTTTTACTAAGTTTTCATCGGGGTTAGGGAGGGGGTTGTGTAGATGGGGGTCGGGGGATCCCCCAATGGAGGTTAAGGCCAGGCCGAGGGTTGGGCGCGTCGGGGAGGTTTGGGATCCCGGGGATGAGGTGTGATATATCAGCACGGTCAGTGGGAGGGGCAACTATGGTGGGTGTAGGGGGCCACATCAGGTTCGGGGAGCATGCCATTGGTTGCGTACGGTGGCATGCTCCGACCCCCAAATTACTTCCTGTTCCCTGAGTGGTTTGTGTTCTCAGTCCCGGGGCCTTCGGCTGATGTTATGCAATGCCAGGTCCATTGTTACCAAGGCCCCCCTCATTCAAGAACTGATTCAGGAGGGGGGAGTAGACCTGGCTGGCATTACCAAGACCTGGTTGGGCCCAGAGGGGGGTGCCCCTCTGGTTGAATTGTGTCCACCTGGGTTCCAAGTTTTTCATCGGCCGAGGGCTCAGGGGAGGGGTGATGGGATTGCAGTTGTTATTAAGGAAGATTTATGTCCTAGGGAAGTCACTGTCTCGCAGATATCCAGATGTATGCCCCTTTGTGTGAAGTGGGGTTCTAAGGTTCAGTTGGGCCTACTGCTCACATACCTGGCTCCCTGCCATGTGATGTCAGCCCTGCCTGAGCTCCTTGAGGTCATAGCCGGCCTGGCGGTGGAGACCCCCAGACTTATGGTCATGGGGGACTTCAACCTTCCGTCTGCCGGCATGGCCTCGGGGGTTGTTCAGGAGTTCATGGCTTCCATGACAGCCATGAGCCTGACTCAAGTAATTCGGGACCCCACCCACACTGGGGGTCACATCTTGGATCTGGTTTTTATCTTGGAACAGTGGCAGAGTGGTCTGGGATTAGGGGATGTTTTAATTGAGCCCCTGTCATGGTCAGATCATTCGCTCCTTAGGCTGGACTTCCATTCCACACCCCTCCATTGCAGGGAGGTGGAACCGTTAAAATGGTTCCGCCCCAGGTGCCTGATGGACCCTGAGAAATTCCTGACAGAGCTTGGGCCATTTCCCGAGACACATACACATGACCGTGTTGGGGACCTGGTGGCCACCTGGGACAGGGTGGCTGCTAGGGCCCTCGATCGGGTCGTGCCCTTGCAGCCTCTGGCCCAGCGTCGATCCCAATTGGCTCCCTGGTTTTCTGGGGAGCTAAGGGAGATGAAATGCCAGAAAAGATGCCTAGAGAGTGGTTGGAGGTCTAGTCACTCTGAATCTGACCGAACACTTTTGCGAGCCTATATTAGGATGTATTTAGTGGCGATTAGGGTGGCAAAACGTTCTTACTTTTCCGCCCTTATTGCATCCGCAGAAAACCACCCAGCCACCCTTTTTAGGGTGACCCGCTCCCTTCTTGAAGTTAGGGAGCGGGAAGATCCCTTACAGGGACGTGCCGAGGATTTTTCTTGTTTTCTGCAGGATAAAATTGCTCAGATCCAGGGAGGGCTGAACTCGGACTGGGCGGCTCTGGATGGGGAGGGAGGGCCGGTCTTGGCAGAGATAACCTGGGCTGAGTTTGATCCTATGACCCCAGATGAGGTGGACAGATTGCTGGGTGGCCTTAATGCCACCACTTGCCTTTTAGACCAATGTCCCTCCTGGCTAGTCTTAGCTGCCCAGGAGGTGACGCAGGGCTGGTTCCGGGGGATTATTAATGCTTCTTTGAGGGAGGGGTCTCTGCCGGCTGCCCTGAAAGGGGCAGTGGTGAGGCCCCTCCTCAAGAAGCCATCCCTGAACCCAGCCTTGTTGTCTAGTTATCGGCTGGTCTCCAACCTTCCCTTTTTGGCGAAGGCTGTTGAGAACGTGGTGGCACGGCAGCTTCCCTGGCATCTGGATGAGGCTTTATATCTGGATCCTCTCCAATTGGGCTTCAGGCCTGGTTTCAGCAAGGAGACAGCTTTGGTCGCATTGGTTGATGATCTCTGGAGGGCACGGGATTTGGGTTGCTCCTCTGTCCTGGTCCTATTAGATCTCTCAGCGGCTTTCAATACCGTTGACCATGGTATCCTGTTGCGGCGGCTGGAGGGGCTAGGAATTGGAGGCACCATTTAAGAGTTTAAGAGTTTATTTGATTTATATACTGCCCCCTCTTCCTAGGGACTCAGGGCAGTGCACAGCCAATAAAAAACAAGTACAACAAACAGTTAAAAACCTATTAAAATAATTAAA
>JAEANM010024329.1:0-11177 GCA_017656035.1 Myanophis thanlyinensis
CTTTGTGGAGAGAGCAGGTTCTGCGATGTGTCTAATTATATGGCTCTTACTGAAATAAATTTCCAAATATTTTGCTTCATGGCTCTCTGAGTCAAAAAGGTTCCCGACCCCTGATCTAAAATATTGTTTTTTCTCCACACCTCTGTGTATGACAGACCGAGAAAAATTTGCTTTTACAGTACCAGCTATACATCATACTGAACCTACTTGTCATTATCATTGGACTGTATTACCAGAAGGAATGTTGAACAGTCCCACTCTGTCAATATTTTGTAGCTAATGCTTTAGCTCCTTTTTGAGTCATCCGGCAGCTTTAATATAGCATTATATTGATGACATTATTACAGGATCTCCCTCTGTCCCATCTTTTTGGCTTTCTGAGCTACAAATGGATTTAGCTAATTGTGGATTACAAATTGCTCCACAAAAGGTCCAATTCTCCATATTTGTATTTAAGGCATAAACTTCTTCAATCTTCCTGTCTCTTCCTGTCTTTGTCTGTTATCCTTTCATTACTGATAATATAATATGTAACTAGGAGTTAATTGATTAGTTGCCTTAGTAGACTTACCACATTCTTGCTAACCAAAGCAGAATGAGTAATCTGCGGTTAAACATTGGATGATGAAGAATAGCTTGTGCATGTAACAGGGAATATAAAAGCAATAAACATGACTAAAGTCAGCTTCTGCTCAAGATATGCCTGTAACTGGTTCTTAGCGCCCACAAGAAAACATAGTCTGCAGAGCAGATAGTCAATCTAGGCAGGTATGTTGCAAAAATCAAAGATGTAACAGAAATAATGAAACCCTTGCACTACTACCTCTTTCTTCTCCTGCATGTGGAGATCAATAATACAAAAATGAATCTGAAAAGAGCGGATGTCGTTCCTGTTTTTAAGAAAGTTTTTTTTTTAAAAAGATGCAGGAAACTACAACCCAATCAGCCCAACATCAATACCTGGGAAGATACTGGAAAAGATAATAAAAACACAGATCTGCAAACATCTAGAAACAAAGTTATAATTAAACGCCATTATGGGTTTGTTAAAAACAGATCATGCCAAACCAATCTTATTTCGTTCTTTGACAAAAACATTTTAGTCTACAGGAAAGAAGGATTGGGGTGACACTATAGATATATTCCAGTATTGGAGGGGCTGCCACAAAGAAGAGGGGGTTCCACCTATTCTCCTAAGCACCAGAAAGTAAGAGAAGAAACAACGGATGGAAACAAATCAAGGTGAGAAGCAACCTGGAATTGAGAAACTTCCCGAGGACAATTAATCAGTGTAGCAAGTGATCTGCAGAAGTCATGGTTGCTCCAACACTGGAGGGTTTGAAGAAAGGAATGGACAGCCACCTGTAGGAAATGGTATAGGGATGGACTAGAAGACCTCCAAGGTCCCTTCCTTCCTATTCTGATGGATAAAACCCACCAAGGAGGGGCTACCACATCACACCCTCCTTCAGAGCAAAGCTAGGGAAAAAGCAATTTAAACCTTTTCCCCCCCCCAATTAAAGAGACAGGCGGGTATTTGCACAACCCTCCCCCCTTCAATCCCCCAGAGAAACCCCCCCCCCTTTCCTTTCCTTTCCTTCCCTTCCCCCCCTTTGGCTCCCCGCCCAGCCCCGCATCCGCCTGGGACCCGCCTGGGACCCTCCTGGCACCGAGGGGGGACTCGGGGCTACCTTCCTCCTCCTGGCAGCCCGACGGAGAGCAGCAGCCCCACCTGCCCGGAGCGGCGCCCAGCACCAGCCTCGCCCCACGCCCAGCCGGCACTGGCAGGGAGGAAGAACGACAGGGGATTCCTAGAGTGGCTCCACGGAGGCTTCTTCCCTCCTTTTCCGGCCCCGTTTTCTCCCTGGAAGAGTGGGGGGGGTAAGACGCTCTGGCCCCTCCTTCCTCTCCTCCTCTGTGATCAGCTGCAGTTTCGGGGCCTGGGGAGCGCCTCTTCCCCCTCGGAGGGCGCCGGGCGAGCCGCCTCTTTCTCAGCCGGGCGGAGGTCCAAGAGATTCTGCACCATTTCTAGACGAGGGACTGCCTGGCTCTCCTCTCAAAAGCCTCCATTGGTGGAGCAGTCACGACTTCTGGTGGCAAGCAGTTCCGCTGACGAACAGTTAGGAAATTTCTCCTTAGTTCTAGGCTGCGTCTCTCCTTCATCCTTTGTAGCCATCGCTGCTGCTTCAGCCTTCAGGTGCTTTGGAAAGTAGGCTGTCCCCCTCTTCTTTGTGACAGCTGCTCAGAAGGATCACAGATTAACAGGGGTTGGAAGGGACCTTGTAGGACCTTGTAGGCTATTTAGTCCAACACCCCCCCCACCCCCCCAAGCAGGAGACCCTACAAAAATTGGTTTTTCACATTCTGGACATTGGTAGGGTTTTTCTCCAGTGTGAAGTCTCTGATGTCACATTAGGTGTGACTTTTCAACAAAACATCTCCATATTCTTTGGACTTCTTGTATTTTCCATGTTCCTGTTCTAAGAACTCTCAATTTATCATCTATAGATAGTCCTCTACTTATGACCACAATTGAGCCCAAAATTTCTGTTAAGTGAAACAGCTAAGTGAGTTTTCCCCATTTTACAACCTTTCTTGCCACAGTTGTTAAGTGAATCACTGCAATTGATTAGCTACCCAATAATTTCTAACATATGGAAGTCAGAACCCTTGTAAGGGACCATTAAGTTTATCTGATTGAGTCAGTGATTTCTCCGGTGATTTTTTTCCTGTATCTGAATGTATTCTGTGTTTCTGTGCTTTGTGTGATTGTACTGATGGAGGCTCACTCAATTTCGCTGCACACGTTGTGCACTGGCAATAAAGGATTGAATTGAATTCCTTACTTCCATTTCTAAAGCTTTTTCCATTCAAATCAGGCATAACTCTGAAGGTTTAAGGCCTTTGGGTCTTTGATAAACACTTTCTACACTTTTTCTGCATTTTGACATCCAACCATCCAAAAAGGCCTCTTGACTTCCTAAAATGTTACAGTCTACACCCCATAGACGTCACTTCCTCCTTTGTAAATCCAATGGCAACAATTATCTTTATTACACGCGCCTTGTCAAGGCTCCGTTTTATATTTAATTCCTCCATCTTCTCTGAACCTTGACACTTACCTTCAGTGTCAAGTTGTTCTCCTTCTTCACCGTTGGGAGGACAGCGTTCAATACAGACTATGTTATCGCAGGAGGACAAGAAGAAAGGAAAAGAGAAACCGGAGGTGATCCTGCAGATGATTCTACAAGGAATCTAAAAGATTCAAGTAAAGGCGGATAATATTGAGAAGAGGACAGAGAATATTGAACAGAGAATATTGAGCAAAGGACGGAGAACATTGAGAAAAGGATGAAGACTAATGAGAAAATTGAAAATATCCAACAGATGATGAAGAAATGCTGAAAAGGACAGACTTGAGAAAATTGAGGCGCAGGATGCATAGAGAGATAAGAAGATTGGCGATATCGACGCCCAATTGGATGTTATTGAGAAAGACAGGAGTGGACTTTTAGGATGGGAAATTGATAGATCAGAATTTTATCTCAGATTTCAAAAAGTGGAAGAAGAAAAAGGTGAGAATCTTACAGAGATAATGATAGAAGTTTTGGCAGAAGCTTTGGAGATAACTAAGGAGAAGATGATTGATGGAGTAGATGAAGTGTTTCGTGTCTACACAAGATATGCAACGAGAAACAAGTTGCCAAGAGAAGTTCATAATAGATTTACTAAAAAACCCATCAAAACACAGATACAGCGGATGGCAAGAGATAAATCTTTAAAGTACAAAGAAAGAATAGTACTGAAACAGGTACCTAGAAAAGTGAGGGAGATGAGAAGAGAATATTTATTCTTGACCAAAGAGCTACTTAAGAGAGGAATTAATTACAGATGGTTAATCCCAAATGGCCTTATGTTCACATGGCAAGAACAAGACACAGAATAGATACAGTTGAGAGAACGGAATTATTCTTTCCAGAATTTTTTGGAGCAAAAGAGGAGGAAATAAGAATAACAAAGAAGAAGTCCCCAATCAAAATTCAAGAGGAAGGAGAAATAACAACTGGAGAGGAAGAAAGAATTGTAGGTGGTATATTTAGTGAACGTGAACCAAGACCTAGAGTAAAGAATCCTTTGTATAATGAATAACATGGAGAACAAGAAATTGATTACAGTTAATATAAATGGACTTAATTCAGCTATTAAAAGAAAGTATTTCATAAATTGGAAAAATTAAAAGTTGATATAATTTGCCTTCAAGAAGTACATATTAAGAGACAGTATGAACATTTATTGAAACAGGCCAAATTAGGAAAACTATTCACAATGTTGACGAACTACAGACAGGTGTAATTTTGTATATCAAAGAGACGATACCTGCAGAATTGATCTACAGAGATGATGATGGAAGGATTTTGATGGTGGCAATATTGGACAATAATGTTAAAATGCTATTAACAGCAATTTACGCACCAAATGATAATCAGGAAGAATTTTATAGAAAGTTACATTTAAAAATAATTGAACTAGACTATGTCAATATATGTATGATGGGAGACTTCAATGGAATAATTAATGATAATATGGACTATAAAACTCAGAAAATAATAAAGAAAACAAGAAAGCCACTGCCAAGATCCTTCTTTCAAATGGTGGAGGAAATGAATCTAAAAGATGCATGGACAGAAAAGAAACAATACACTTTTTATTCAAATAGGCATGCATCTTCATCCAGAATAGATATGATATGGTTGTCAACAGAGTTAATTGACAAAAGTGCAAGAACAGAGACAAATATTTGGACAGATCATAATCCTATGATGTTTACCGTACATGGAAAGGACAGAAACAGAGATCTAGATGGACATTAAACAATGCAGTATTGAAGGAAAAAGATTTCCAACAGAAAATTGTGAAAGAATTAGCTTTCTTTTTTAAAGAAAACAAAAAAGAAGATACATCACTTCAAAATCTCTGGTACACAATGAAGGCCTATACAAGAGGCCTGATAATGGAGTACACAGGGAAGAGAAATAGACAACAGAAAAAAGCGTTTCAAATACTGGAAAACGATTATAAGAGACTTGAAAAAGAATTACAGAAGACTCCACACACAAAAATATTAAAATTAAAATGGACTGAATTAAAACATAAAATTCAAAAATGTAGATTAAGAGGAAATGAAGTTTTCATAAATGGAACTATAGATATAAAGGCTACAGGACTGTATCTTTAAGTAGGTTCAAGAAGAAAAGGAACCAGGTGGTACAAGATGGACGAAAGAAAGGCTAGATAGAACAGGGAGACACAAAGGGACGATATACTTAAATTGGTGGAAAAAGAGGGAAACGAAGAAGAAAGAAAAGGGACTGAAGAAAGGTAATGAGAGGGAAGAGTAGTAGAAAGAGAGAAAGGGGAAGAGATAGAAGAAGAGTGAGAGGAGGGAAAGGAGTGAGGGCAAGGAAAGAGATAAGAGAGGAAGTGTGAGAAGGAAAAGGAATAGAGAATGAAGGGAAGAAGGATTGAAGAAAGAAAAGAAGGGTTGGGAAGTTAGGGGGGAAAGAAAGGGAAAAGGAGAAATAGCAGTATAGAGAATAAATAAAGCAGTAAGAAAAGATAAGAAGTTAAAACGGGGAAAGAGAAAGAAGGTAGAAAAAGGGAAAGGAAGTAGTAAAGGGAGGAAAAGAAAGGGGAAGAAGAGAGAAGGGGAAGAGGAAGAAACAGAGGGAAAGAAAGAAGAGTTGAAACAGAATTGTGTAATATTAAGTAAGGAAATAGGACAATTACCTGAGACACACGTGAACAAGATATTTTTATTTATTTATTTTCATACATTTGTATGAAAATCCCTCCCTAGGGACTCGGGGCAGTGAACAGCCATTTAAAAAGAAATGCATAAAAAAGTTAAAAACAGTTTAAGAGAAAATTAAATCCAGGCCATATTATAATAAAGTTAAAATAAAAGTCATTAAAAATTTTAAGAACAAATTTAAGACCCCGATTAAGTATTGGCCAGACCAGCTTGCTGAAATAAGTGGGTTTTCAATGCGCGCCGGAAGGTCCGCAGGTCTACAATGGTCCGAATAAGATATGTTTGATAAAATTCAATGTAAACAAAGTACATATGTGAATATGACATAGATGATAAAATATATTGTAAATTATTGACACGGAAAACAAATCTCTAAATGGTTCTTATAGAAATGGAATGTTATACCGGTTTTATTGTATCCTTTGTGCAAGTTATATTGGAAAAATAAAAAATGCTTTCATTAATTTTTTAAAAAAAGAATCTCTTTGGGGACAAAATGTAGAAAAATGCGGATCTGATCTGCAGAACACTACTTAACAAAAAATCCCACTGGAGCCTTCTTTAATTTTGATGTGTGGAAGAGCCATTCTGCCTGTTGAGGTGGACGGCATTTCTCTTCAAGCCCCATAACCATAAACATGCCCAGACACACCTTTTTAATGGCGTATCCTTGAGATGACCTTATCTTAACCCAGCTCACAGTGAAGGCAACTAATTGTCTTTATTCTAAGGTGTTAACTCTTCTCCAAACATAAAAACTAGGAATGATTCATCAAAGATGGGATTGCTGACATAACAAAGGGTGCAAGCAGCCCAGCTCCTAGTGATCGCTATAGGCACCCCACCATCTAGTTCTGAAGCTGTGGAAACTGTCCCTAAGGCTTCTCTGTGCTCCAGCTGCAGAGATTCCTGAGTCTTGGCATCTTAGCCCTGCAGTCCCTAAGAGACACTTCCCAAAATTGCTTAACTTTTGCATGGATTCCTTATAAAAGTAGGTCTGATGCTCTTTAGAAAGAGCTATTTTATTATTATTATTTTGTTTTTAAACATGCATTAAGTGTAGCTGTTTTCAGAGAATGCTAATGCTGTGGTAAGGGTAGACTTCAATTTAACAAGCAAAATTAGAACCAGAATTCCCATTCCTACCATAAATAAGATGGTTGTTAAGTGAGTCACACCTGGTTTCATGATTTTTTGGGATTGTTAAGTCAATCACTATAGTTGTTATGTGAACCATGTGGTCATTAAGTGAATCTGATTTACTCCATTGATTTTCTTTGTCAAAAACTGGCTGAGAAAGTCAGTCATAAACTGACAAGTCATAAACTGACAAGTCATAAAGTGACAAGTCATAAACTAAGGATTTTTAGTTTATTTTATTTTTTATTGTTGTCTTTATCCTATCTTTGTTACTTTCTAAATAACTCAAGGTGGTGACCATACATAGTCCTTTTTTCTTCTATTTTTCCCATAATGACCCTGTAAGTGGATTGGGCTGAGGGGTGGGGGATTGGCCCAATGCGCTCAAGTTGCTTTCATGCCTAATGCTGAATTAGAACTCTCAGACTCATGCTTTCTAGGTCAACATCCTCACCATTAGACTAAACTGGCTAATTAACGCAGGTTAATGCAGGCCTCCAGCTGTGCCCTAAAGTTCTTGGAGGAGTGTCTATTTTGAGAAGTGGCAATGAGGGAACTAGTAATTGTCACCAACATATTGTTCCATGCAACCTGGGTGATGCTGTGTGACTCACTCACAGCTCAGGTTGAGACAAGCCTCACCTGCAAGAGCCAGACATTGGGGGCATTGTAACAAAATTGACCAAGAGATGGTTGAAACCAGTTTTCATGAAATCCTTGCTGAACTCTCTTTCTTGATTAACATCCTGGTCATGGAAACTCCAGAAAATCAAGAGACCGGTTGCACCTTTGCAGAGGTGTGACCAGAATCCTGATTTTTTGCTACCATAGCCCAACAGGACTCTCTTCATTCAGTGGCTTCAAACCACAATGTGTTTGTTCCTGTCTCCCCTCTTCCTTCCTTCCCCTAAGCCTGCTAGTTTTTTATTCAAAGGGCAAGTAGTCATTCACCTCTTTGCTTTGATGTGCTTTCTGCTAACCAGGAGAGACCACCTTTCTTGCTTCTTCAGAAAACATCTCCCTGATACCCCAACTTCAGAGGTCCCCTCTGCAGAACATTCTCCAATTAAGGTCATCTTGGCTCAAGTCCACATCTACAGCTGTACTTTCTAATATGTCCAGCCCTTGCTTCAGAATACCTTGGTCCTTAAGATGGGTGTGGCTGCAACAGATACAAGTATACATCATGTACTTAATGCGGTTATTGAATTAACAAATTTTCTGACTTTACAAGGTTGATTCACCAGTTTTGTACCATGTACAAAGCCACAAGAAAATGAATCAAGATAACTGCATATTGTGATTAGGCATCACTAATACAATGTTCAGATTTGCAAAACAGCCAGGATGCATCCCAGGTCCAAACACTAGCACCTGTTTCACTATGTCATAGTACAGTACGTCAGTATTAGTATCAGTTGTGCAAAGTGCTCAAAAAATCACAGACTAGACTGTGTTGCTCCTCAGCCTGCACATAGCCCCTTTACACCATAAGAACCAAAGACCATCAGAAAGTCATTGTATTCTACTATAACATTCCAGATAATGTACTTCCTAAATTTATGTCTACATATACTTCTACTTCTACATCTAGTCTAACAAGGAGAAGGACTAGGGATAACATGATAGCAATCTTCCAATATTTGAGAGGTTGTCACAAAGAAGAGGGGGACAACCAATTCTCCAAAGCACCAGAGGGCAAGACAAGAAGTACCAGATGGAAACTTATCAATGAGAGATCCAAGATACAAATAAGAAGAACTTTCCTGATAATGAGAACAATTAATCAGTGGAATGGCATGCTTCTAGAAGTTCTGGGTACTCTGGTTCTGGTTTTTAAGAAGAAACTGGACAGCTGTTTATCCAGAGTGGTATAGGGTCTCCTGTCTGGCAGGGGGTTGGACTAGAAAACCTCCAAGGTCCCTTCCAACTCTGTATTCTATGTGTGACTTTGCTATTGGATTTTTTTTTGACACATAAGATATCCATTGCTTGTATTCCATTTATCTATTTACTGCTTTTGATTGATATGAATCACTATTGGAAGTTACCTAAAAATAGATGTTTACTAGCATTGTTTATAGATTGGCCCTGATCCTACTGATTTTCTGGAAATCCTATAAAATAGTTTTGTCAATAAGCTTTAGGATCCCGTGGAAATGTACATACATTGTATGTAAAGTATTGAGGGCACTCTCCTGTGATTTTAGTTATGTTTAGTTATGGTTTTCTAAAATTTTATTTTTAAATGTTCTGTTTTATGGGTGACTATATAAATTTAATTAAACAAACAAATATCAGCAGATTGCAGGACCCAGGCCAAGTCCAATGTTTACAAGATGCACTTAATAAAAAAAACTCTCCAGCAATTAATTGCTTATAGCCGTGATGGCGAACCTATGGCACAGGTGCCACAGGTGGCACACAGAGCAATCTTGCTGGGCACACAAACTGTTGGCCAATTTACCTCCAGCTGAGCATGCACATATGATTGCACATGCACAATTGCAGAGACCTAGCTGGTCTTCAGGCATCCGTTGTGCATGCGTGCGATTGCAGCAGGAAATCCAGCTGGTCTTTAGAGCTCTCCTGCACATGCACACATGATTGCTCATGTGTGCATGAGTGCCTGCACACGGCATGCATGCACAGATGATGCGGTTGCATGTGCAGCACACATGGAGGAGCCACACACAAGTGCAGATGGCACACGCAAAGCACACACTTTTCGGCACTCGGTAAGTAAAAGGTTCACCACCATTGGCTTATAGGAACCTGTTCTGAAAAGCGGACACAATTTATATATGTCAACAGAGAGACTGCAACAATTGAGACTCCAAAGTGTTCCTTCAGCCGTGATCTGAAACAAAAATTTGCTTGGATCAATTATTAAATTGATCTATATTTACTAGGGATAGTCAACCTTGGGAATTTTAAGATGTGTGGACTTCAACTCCCAGATATTGTGTGGAACCCTGACACCAGAATTCCCCAGCCACCAATGGCTGGAATTCTGGGAGTTGAAGTTCACACATCTTAAATTTACCAAGGTTGAGAAACTCTGCCTTTAAAAAATAGCTAAACATGATTCTTTGTGTGACTAGCTCAGATTCTTGACAGGGCCATTTTTTGGCAGAAAAAAATCCCAAGGATGCAACAGTGTGACTGAGCTGGCCAATTGGCAGAGAACCCTGTTTTAGCTCTTTCTACCTTCCTGCAGCCTCCCCTCCTTGGTCTAAAGAGCCTGCCTCTTCCTCGTGCAGGCCACTCCCCGAGACCCCATTAAAGGAGGGACAGATGGAGAAAGAAGAATTCCATCTGGGACCACAGAGCAGGAAAGCTGCAGCAGATGGGGGAGACAAGAAGCTGAAGCAGATAAAAGACAGAAGACCCTGGTTGCTGAGGTTTATGCTGCTTCCAGAAACCACAATAAAGAAGTAGGATTAAGTCCCCCAAACCAGAAAAAGGCTAAGAATCAAGCCAACTTTGATTTGTTATACTGTTTCTCTTTCTCCCGAGCTATTCACTGCTGATCACCCACCTGCTTGCAGCCTATTAGGAGTGCTTTTGACCTACAGAGAAACTTTGTTTATTCAATGTTTATCCCACCTTTATTACTTTATATGTAACTCAAGGCAGTGAGCATGCATAATCCTCCTTCCTCCTCCTATTTTGCCAGCAACAACAACCCTGTAAGGTGGGTTGGGCTGAGAAAGGGTGACTGGCCCAACTCACCCAGCCAGTCTTTATGCCTAAAATGGGACTAGATCTCACCCTCTCCTGGTGATTGGTCATCAAGCAGGATTTCATGCTGAAGGTGGGACTAGAACTCCTGGTTTCTAGGCCAGCATCTTAACCTCTGCACCAAAGTGGTTTTCTTACATCTAGAAATATGTAAATAAATCTCTGCCTATTTGACATCTTTCAGCTTCCCAACAACACATAGTGTCTGCTTTTGGTCTTCAGAAAAAAATTACGATTATGATAGCGATGTTATGGTGGAAACAGAATGAGAGAGAGAGAGAGAAGGCTGTTGGTCCACCCACAAGCAGATCGATCCATCCTAGTTAGAACTGCCAGCCAGTTACAATACTTTTCATTATCTGATCAATAGGTTTCCAATGTATTGAACAATTCATGCATCATAGCGGACGATGTCGTCTGACAACCCCGAGGGTTCGGGCCTTCTCTGTGGCAGCACCCACCCTATGGAATGAACTTCCCC